>PVHY01001299.1:0-107607 GCA_004024945.1 Uropsilus gracilis
CACAACTGTTGTGGCCCAAGAAGGTGCTGGCTTTGCAGTGCTCATGTCAAAGGGCATAAGAGGTGGCCAATCAAGCTCTGCTTACTGCATATTACAGAGGCAGGATCTGGGTGTACAGCTGGTCTTTCTGTAATAGGCAGCAGGTTGTAACCAGGGTCCATTGTAGTTGGCATAGCTGGGAATGGGTGCCAACAAGGAGAAATTGCCTGGATGATGCATGTCTTAAGGGTGAGCAAGGAAAGAAACACTGTGGGTGGAGTTTGGCATGAGAGAAAAAAAAACATTGCTAAGGGGCAAAAGGCAAGCACCATCATGGGCCTTGGCCCTGAGAGCAATTGAGAGCTGCAACCCTGTAGGTCGAGAACCCCAGGATGTGGCCCTCCTTGGGGAAGAGGAAAAGTTATGAGAAACTCAATAAAAGTTACAAGAAGCTCAAATCAAGTCTCCTTTGGTTTGGAGACTAGAATTTGGATCTCTGACAAGAGAATAGCTTGCTGGAAAACTTAGAATCTGTGAATTCTGAAGAAACTTGGAATCTGTGTATGCTGGAAAACTTGGAACCTTGTGTATGCTGGACATTTGAAATGTGTGCCTCCCAGAGAAGGAGGAGTAGAATCTGCTGGCAACTGGACTCTGTGTGAAATACTTGCTTAAGGTTTGGAGTGGCAAGGTGATGCTATCTGAGACACATGCTTCTTCATGGAAAATGTTTTCCAGGTCTGAGTGGCAAGATGATGCCATCTTGGAAATGTTTTAGGGCTTTGAAACTGGACAGCTAGTTACTGGGTAAGATAACTGGACAATAGTGGTCTCAGAGAATTACGGTTTTCTCCTTGTTTATAAATAGATCTTGTTATTGCTGTTTTATAAACATGAGTTGTCTTGCAATTGCATATGGGTGGGAGAACACAGAGAGTGTCAAGTTTAAATATAAGCTTTTTTCCTTGCTAGTTTTACTGCCCTTCTCCACCCAGTCTCATTTTCTGTCATCTGAAGTCAGGGATCTGAACTTGGGGCACCTTGTCTGACCAATTCCTTTCCTTCTAAGAGACAGAAAGTCTCACGTTCCTAAGACAGGTTTTTGTGAGGACCCTTACCTTTCCTGTGTCCCAAAGCATGTCAGCTTTTTCTCCTACTGCTTTTCATCCTCCTCCTCTTAGTAGGTTCACTGCAGAGTTTGTTCTGAAGGTCTCATACTGGGTTTTTAAAAGTCTGCTTTTTAATCCATCAAACAGCTCCCCTTGGTAGAAACCTGGGAGGGTGCAAAAACTAGAGGCCGCTGCTCAGGTTTCAATCTTAGTTCTGCTGCTGATAGCTTTTCAAAGCTTGGATAATTTGCTTTATCCTTTGACCTCAGTTCCATCATCTGCAAAATGGAATGATAATTACAGGACCAATCTCCAGGGATTTTGTGAGGATAAAATGAATTGATGACCTATTACATACTGCTATAAACTCTACAATATAATAAGAGAACCAAAATCAGGCTCAAAATTTCAAGGGGGCTGATTCATACACAGAAACAAATAACTAGAATCTTTCAAGAGGTCTCAATTCTTGAAATTCAGAAATTCAACACCAAAAGGCTTTAGAGCTCTTTAGAATCCTACTTGTTGTTGTTGGATTTTGGCCCCAAGAGAGGTTTCCATGGGCTACTCTATTTTATCCTGTGTGGGCCAGGGGTGTGCCATGTGGTTTCCCATGTACTATAGCCTATTGAGTACTAACTCTGTTCCTCTTACTCTCCCACTAGCTACCTTCCCCTGCCAAGGTTGGAGAACATTTCCCAAATTATACCCCTCCATCTCATAGCCCAGGCATCTTGTGGCTCAGTGAGGTCACAAGAAACAAAGCATGCCCTTAACCATAGAGAAGGCAGGAGAAATAGCCCACTCCATAGCTGGGAGAAAGTGTGGTGCTGTGCTGAAAAGTCAGAAACATAGTGGTCAAAGGGATTGAGAGAAGAAAAAAAGACCATGCTATGCAAGGGTAGAAGGTTACAGAGAAGAGAGAATAGGTTTTGGGAAAGGTCAGCAGTGAGCTGACCCTATGGGTTGAACTGTAGAGCTGCCTAGAGTACTATTTCTGCAGATGGTGAAGACAGTGACATAGAAAGTCCTCAGGACTCAGATAACTGGTAACATGTGAGATCTACATTCTCCCTGGAGGCTAAAACTTGCCCCAAGAAACCTGTATCCACTCTTCCTTTCTCTTTCTCTTCTAAGTGGTCCTTTGATAGAACATATTCTGGAGTTTGCCTCTGTTCCTTCTTTCTTTTTTTATGAAGACATAATAACCATACTATAAAATTCATGGTAAATGTACAGTTCAATGATTTTTAGCAAATCTATAGAGTTGTATATCCATCACCATAATCCCAATTTAGAACAATTCCATCACCCCAGTTGTAGTCGTAGTCACTGATTGCTGCAATGCCCTACTCTCAGAGAAGCACTATTCTACTTTTTTGTTTATATTGATTTAACTTCTCTGGGTATTTCACACTCATTTTATATTTTCTTTTATCTGTTTCTTTCACATAACATAATTTTTCAGGTTGATCCATATCAGTACTGCATCCCTTTTTATTGATGAATAGTATTTTCTGTGTAGATAGTACTACATACAGTTTATCTATTAACCAGTTAATAGACATTTTGTATTATTTCCACTTTTTGGTGATCGTGAATATTACTGCTGTGTACATTTGCATGCTAGTCGTTCTGTGGTTGTATGCTTTTATTCTCTTGGGTAGAAACCTAGCAGTGGAATTGCTGAGTCACATGGTAACTGTTGAACTTAAGAAATCACCAAATTTCCAAAAGTGGCTATGCAATTTTATATTTCCATCAGTAATGAACAAGGTTACATTATTCAAATTTTAAATCATAGCCTTTCTAGTGGGTGTAAAGGGGTAACTCACTGTGGTTGTGATTTGCATTTCCCACTAATGAGGTACAGCACCTTTTATTGTGCATCTTAGTCACTTATGTACTTTCCCTGCTGAAATGTCTATTCAAATCTATTGCTCATTCTTAAATTGCATTGTTTGGCATCTTACTATTATGTTTTAAGAATCCTATATATTTTTAATCTTAGTCCCTTATGATATGCAAATATTTTCTCCTAGTCTATACAATGTCTACTTAATTTTCTTAATGATATCTTTTTAAGACCAGAAGTGAACTTGCACGCAATCCCGTTTATCAAGTTTCTTTCTTATGGATTGAGCTTTTGGAGGCATAGAAGGAAATCTATGCCTTAAGATCACAATATTTTTTTTTTGACTATTACATAGTTTTGACTTTCCCAATTAGGACTACAATTCACTTTGCGTTAATATTTGTGTATGGTGTGAGGTAAAGGATTACTTTTGCTTTTCTTGCCTGTGGATATCTAGTTGTTCCTCAGCTGTCCTTATTTATAAATGGAGACCAAAATCCTGTTGATGGTATCTAACCATCAATATCACTTTTAGCTGTCTGGTTATTCCCAGATGCCTCAAATCTGAGATCGGTCTGCACTGAAGGAGAAACGCCTGGGGCTTCTCACCACACAAGCCCTTTGCAGGACACAGAGCACACCTTTTCCCTTTTAGAATGATCTTGTGCTCACAATTCACAACTGGTAGATGGCAATGGTGGAAGAGCACTGTGATGATGAAGGGGGTGCATTCAGGTAATAATCTCCTACCAGCTGCCTATAATTTCAACCATAAAGGATTGAGAGGAATTGTATATGATGCAACACAAGTCACTACATCCCATTATGAGTCAATCCTTGTCATTGGCTAATAAAAAGCTCCATATGTCTCTAGCTTTTGGCAGCTAGGAAGCAGGAAAAAGAGTTATTCCATTATCTCTAGATACCTCATCAGATCCATATGACCATCAGATAAACTGATTTTCTCTCTGGGGGGTTGGGACTCATGCTGACAGAGAGGAAGAACCATGGACACTGTGATTGGAGGGAATGAGAGAAGACAACAATTCAGCAGCGGGTCTGTTCATCGGAAAGCTCATGGAATTCTGGATATTGATTTCCACATAATCTAACCCTGTGGCGGACAAAAGGAAAATATCAACGGACTCTCTGACACTCAAAATGTCTGAATTCCTAGACGGGCAATGCTGCCAGAGTCACTGGCAAGACTATCTCTTCTTCCAGAGAGGGTGGTAGGGGCTTGTGGTATAGGAACTGATAGTGGGCTCTGACAGGAAGTACAGGGTCCAAGGTTGAGAGTTGGGTCCCTGGTTGAGAGTTGGGTCCCCATACTTGTGGAACCAAGGTTTGGAAACTACTTCCTTCATGTGGCACCTACTGCTTCCTCCTCCCAAAACCTCCAAACATGCTCAGAAATTTTTTCCCCACCTGGTGGGCACCTGATGCTCCCACCAAACTACAGAAAATTATTAAAGAAAATCAAACAATGTCAGATATTTTCCAGCCAAGGTTGGTTTTGAGCAGCTGGCTAGTTATGTATGGTATGTTCTCCCTCCTGAACTGTATGACCCACTGATGGCTCCTAATCTCACAAAACCCCTAACTGTTGCCTTGAATACTCCCTCATTTGGTACTATTAATATGATCTCACTTAGAGGTCATGTGCAGTAAGAGGAGGGAGAGACCCCCAAAGCCTAATGATCATAAAAAGCTGCCTTGGTTATGACCTAATGCCATCTCTACAGTTCAGATAAGGAAACTAAGATCTATAAGAGAGGTCACTGGCCCAAGGAAGCAGGACCAGGTCTCTATAAGCACCATTGCCTCTGAGCTAGTGGCTAGAACCTTCCCAGGGGAAACATATCTGTGGGTTCTGAAATGAAGGACTCAAGATCTAATTGAGGCTGTTTCATTCAGTAAATGATGAATAAAAGTATTCCTAAAAGCAAAGCCTATGTTGTACTTATTCAATTAAATCCCATGATACAAAGTAAATATTCAAAGAATAGAATTAATTCTAGAAGAAACCACATAATGGTTTTGCATATAAAACATGGGACCATACCATCTGGGAAGGAAAAACTGAAAGTCTGTAGAAAGTTCTAAACTTACATTTGCTCAATAATTCATTCATCCCTTCCACAAATATCTGTTTGTTGAAATGCATCAAGTATGCTTAAATTTATGAGCTTAATGTAATACGTGTAATAAAATCCTTATTGGCAACTTTAGAGGATTCAGGGAACAACTTGTTTTCAAAACTGATAAAGAGAACAAATCAAGCGTTTATCTGCTGTTTCTGTACAACTATGTATCAGAATAACAAATAATTAATGATGGTAATTAATGAGGGTAAGAGTCTCTTTGTAAAAGTATTCCAGTTACTGTGCCCAAAAGGAATGATAGAATCAGAATATTAACATTTTGTAAACTCAAGTAAAATACAGGATAGGGCCAATGATAATCAACACTAATGTTACAGAGAGAGCCGAACTGATAGGCTTCCTGATGGAAGAAGATGAAACTGCAGGATTCTTTCCAAAGACCCGAATCTTCTCCAGTCTCTTACTTTCAATTTATGAAAATTCAGGGAGCAGAAGAATATGTTAAAAAACAGTAATAGAATGTAATTAGCCAACCTAGACTATGGGGCACTCCAGAGAACAAAGTACCTGGTTTCTTTAACAAATAGAGTTCAAGGGAAAAATGAGAGTTGGAGGGAGAACAATAGATTAAAAGAGACTGAAAAAACATAGTAATTGCAACCGAAGGACCTTCTTTGGAGACTAATTCAGACAAACAATCTGTAAAAATAAAAAAAGTGAGACATTCAGGGAATTAAAAAAACTCACTGGAATTTTTTGATATTATTATTGTAAATTTGTCTAGATATGATAATAGTATTGTAGCTATTTCTTCCCAAAGAATCTTTATCTTTTAGAGATATATCTGGAATATTTACAGATGAAATGATATGATATCTTGGTTTTGCTTCGACATCAGGGGATAGATAATTGTTGAAGCTGAGTGATGAGTAGAAGTGGTTCATTATGTTATTCTCTCTTTGATGTATGTTTGATATTTTCCATTATACATACATGTATTATATATAATATGTAATATATGTGTCAAAAATATCTTCTGAGCTCCAATTAGTTGACAGTTGCAGAGGAAGCAAGAATGAACCTGACAGGGAATAAAACCATTACAGTGAGGGAAGAGAAGGAAGAGAAGACAGATAATAAAAAGAGAATGTCATCTATTGAGAAATGACTTGAAGACAAGAGAAAATGAGGGAATAGGGTGCGTTAAGCTCAGAGAAGGGCAGAACTAGCCACACAGAACATCAGGGAAGTGACATTCTAGTCAGGGGGAGTAGCACATTCAAAACAGCTGGGAGTGGGGGTTGGATGACATGGGGCCTTTGCTCCAATGACAAGAAGGACCAATGGTAGGAAGACAGATATGGCCAAGAGTGGGGGTGGAATATGGGGGGTGGAGTAAAATAGGGAGACAAATGAGAGAACTTACAGGTTTCAGGGTATGGAAGGTTGATAAGGAATTTGGTTTTATTAAGAAGGGAGGAGATGATCGCTGACTAGACCAGATTCAGCAGGGGAGATGAAGGAAAGTAGATCTTGAACCACATACTTGAGGTACAGCCTACAGAAATTACTGGTGGATTGGTGGCAAGGGAATATGTTAAGGAGAGGAATCAGGAATGACCTCAATTTCTTGAATTATGAGAGTTCTATTTATTGAGATGGTGAAAAGTTGGGGAGCAATCGATGTGAAGGAGAAAATCAAGAGCTCCATGTGGGCACATTGAGTTTGAAATGCCTATTAGCCATCTAAGGGGAGATGTCAAGCTAGCAAGTGAATATATGACTCTTGAGCTCAGGTCTTGCTGAGATGTAAATTTTGGAGTCATTAGCATATAGATGGTATTTAGAGCTATGAGCTTTTTCACTCACTACCAAAACAGAGCACTAAGGCAACCCTCCCCTCCTCAAGCCTTCTCCTGGACCCACAGAAGAAATGGTGTTGAACAGAAAGTATTGTCAAACTACCCAAAATTTTCAACCCAGAGCCCAGTATATAAAACTCAGCACATTCTATCCCAGCACAGTGTCTCATATCTCCACTGCTCCCCCTAGTAAATTCTTGAAAGAAGCCACCCAAGACCTTTCTTTCAACTCCGCACATTGAAGCCCACCTTCTTCAAAAGGCATGTTATTCTCATGAAAACTTCCTGTCTCCCAGAGCAGCTGGGATCTTCTTTCTTTCCCCTGAGCTCTGCATTAGTCTTTCTCTGAGCTATTACTGTTGTGAGCTTTACACAGTGGTTACCTGAACATAGCCACCCCCCAGAGAGATTCTGTGATGATCCTAAGAGGGCAGACTATGTCCTATATAGGCCCCACCTCTGTATCCCAGCACAAAGTGAATGGACATTTGTATCCTGGGGCTCCTCGGCCATTCTCTCAGTGATGCAAATTCTATTGTTGAAGAAAGTTTACAAATCTTGCATCTAGGTAGAAACAGATCAGATCAGCAAAGGCAGGTTTCTTAGCCTTTGAAGAGGATCAAGGGCGGGTTTCTTAGCCTTTGAGGAGGATCCTATGCAAAGAAATAATCCATTAACTTCCCCAAATCTCCAAGTGTTTGTGGTAAAAGAAGACACATATCAGATACTTGACTATCTGTCCAAATGGTCACATGCAACTGCACAAGTACTGTAGGACAACAAATACTTGAACATGTACATCATCTCTGACCAGGTGCAGAATTTGAGTTTATTGTCCAATGTCCTTTCTCATCCACCTGAGTCAGATGAAGAACTCCCTCTGTTATGTCCCATTCCCAACTCCAACCCTGCCATCCATCATGTAGATCTCAATTTGTGCTTTAGTGACCAAAAATAATACAAGCATTTGCCTACCATGGCAAAATTGGGAGGTAAGGTAGGATGCAAAAGAACCTATTATAAAATGATTATTGAATAAATTATTAATAAATTGCTACTGTACATTACATTTTTTCTCATTACTATCTCCCCCCAATCCATCTCAAACTCCTTGTGATAATAAATAAGTGGTCTCAGTTGATGAAAGGTGGAAGATTATCTCACATAATGATCCATCCTTTATCTCTTCAGGACCAGAGTTCTTTTCTGAACCCTAGAGTTCAGTTTCCTAGTGGTTTGGTCAATTCAGCCAATAATGCTGGTAGATGAGCCCAGAGCCAACTCAGACACTCCCAAAGATCAAAGTGCACTTGTCTGGAACAGTTCATGTGGATTCTGGCATTCCCTGGCATAGTGTCCATTCACTGTCTCACAACAGAGAAATGCAGGCAGCCATACATCTCAGACCTTCCAAGAATGAAGGTCAGAAAATCCAGAGTCCCTCTTAGAACCTCAGTCAGCTTGATGAACACTTTAGACACACTAGAATGCAAAGCTTTCTCAGGGAAATGTGCTTCAATGCAACATGTTGGCTAAATCAGGACCTGACCCACACAACATCACACAAAGACAGAAGTTCAGCTCTGTACCATCTCTTTCCTTATTATTCACAACTGGCAGCATTCACTTTTTACAGGCGTTCTTTCATAATTAAATTAATTGTGAAATATTGGGTGGTGCAGTCTCCTCCTGCAGATTCAGTTACAAGTTACAAGTCTCTTTACCTGAAGTAAAGAGTTCTGCCTGGGTTTTATTTAATGCTTCTCAGTCATTTAATTCCACATTTCTAAGGTACACAGTACTCAACATCCTCACATTCAAACCATTCCAATATTTTTTTTTTTTGGAATTGCCACACATCACTGGGACATTAGTAATCATCAGAATCTTTAATACAAAGTCACCCATGTCATGTTTCAGAAAAAAAAAATATTGGGACCTCAGAGTGGTTTAGCAAGTAGTTATCAAACACATAGCTGGTTACAGTAGAACCTGCCAGGTCAGTGCTTGGAGTCTTGGAGACCAAGTATGAGTGAGCACACCAGGCCTGAGTCCACTGAATGTGAAATTGGTTTCAATCTAGTCTGGGGGCCTTCCCCAGCCCTGAGGCTCCTCACAAGCACAACCATATTCGTTTCCCTTCCTCATCAGAAGATATGGCATACCATCCTGCGTCAGCACAGCCCCCATTGCTTCTGCTATTATTGGATGTTCTGCACTAAACTCTATTCTTGTGACGTCTAATCTATTCTCCATTAATTCGCAAGAGGAGCAGCAGAGAGGCTTAGAAAACCATTGCTTAGAACTTACAAAACTGGTGACTCACAAGAGGATTTGGTTTGGTTCAACTCAGAGAGGTTTTTGTTCTTAATTGATCACTTTGAGCAAGTGTGTTACAAAAATTAACTCAAATGGATGAAAGACCCAAATTTAAGAGCTAAAATAATAAAGTTCTTAGAAGCATAGATATAGATCTTTATCATGTTGGATTTAAAAATGATTTTTTTTTTTTGCTGTGACACCAAAAGTGTTTTCTGCTAAGTGAAATAAGCCAATTACTAAAGACCATCAAAAAGAAACAGTAAGTAAACTGGATTTCATCAAAGTTAAAATTTTTCATGTTTAATAGGATACTTATGTTAAGAAAGTGAAAAGCCAATCTGCCGAATGGGAAAAATATTTGTAAATTATTCACTTGAATTGGGACAACTATACAGAATATACAAAGAACTTCTGTAAGTCAGCAGTAAAAAGACATATAATCCAGTTTTAAAATGGACAAAAGAGCTGAAAAGACATTTCCCTGAAAATGTACCAATAATCCTAATAAGCACACCAAAAGATACTCAAGAACATTAGTCATTAAAGAAATGCAAATTAAAGCTACAATGAGATATTACTTCACACTCACTAAGGAAGACTACAATCAAAGTGATGAACAATAGCCAACTAATGGGAAGAATGTGGAGAAATTGAAATGTTCAACATTATTGACAGTAATATAAGAAAGTGTAGCCACTCTCAAAAAGAGTTTTACTGTTCTTCACAAAGTTAAATTGTTAGCATATGACCCAGAAATGCCAACTCTAACCTCCCCAACTTGAAAACATATGTCCATGGAAAACCTTATTAGTCATAAAATGTTTATTAATAGTCATGATAAAAATGCTTATTAGTAGTCATGATAATTAAAAAGTAGAAACAATCCAATATCCATCAATTAACAAACAAAATGTATCATATTCCAGAATGTGGAGTATTACTAAGTCATCGAAAAGTATGAAGTACTGATGCAAGATATAGCATAGAAAACCTTGAACAAATGCTGCTAAATGAAAGAAGCCAGCTACAAAAAGACCTCACATTGTATGGTTCCACTTATATAAAATGCCCAGAGTAAACAAATTCATGAAGCCAGCAAGTAAGTTCACAAGTAGTTGCCAAGGACTAGAAGAGAGAGAGAGAGAGAGAGAGAGAGAGAGAGAGAGAGAGAGAGAGAGAGAGAGAGTAATGAATGATAATTGACTGGAATAAGATAGTGGTGATGGGTTTACAACTTTGTGAATATAATAAAGAACACTTTAAAGGTGAATATTATAGAATATATACTATGTCATTAGTGAAAAAGAAAGAGAATTCACACTAAGCTTCCATGCTTTCCATTATCTTGCCCCTGGCGTGGCCCTTGTAGGCACTGGGTCTGAGAACTGTGCCTACACTCACACATGAGCACATGGAGACCCAACCAGGTTTCAGGTACCAGTGATAGGTCACACATTCCCAGTGATAGAGCTGGAATAGAGCCCATGTCCCCACACCTTAGGACCTCTAAACACCTACTCAGCTTCCCTAGGAATTTAAAGTCATAGTGCTCATTAGAATTAAAGTATACTTTGCTATTTTTTTAATGTTCACATAATCAGCATCCTCACCCACCCATTACCCAATAGCCCCCATACCTGAAACAACTAAAGACCACAGCCTCACATACCCAATGACCCTGACAGTGATGCTGGGAGGACACAAGTTACTGCCTGTGTCTTACTGTCTTCTCTCCCTCTCTTCTCATCTCCTTTTTTTATTTTTTTTTTTATTTTTGAGTATTTCAAGCAGGTGGAAGTTCACTCCTCAAATAATGGCAACTGGGGAGACATCCCTATAATGTGATGAGTTGCCAGGGATCCGTCCTACAGGAGAAAAGTGACCCATGTCATAATTGCTCAGATATGTGACAATTCAGGCATGCTCAGGTGACACCTGAATTCTAAATTCAACTTAGTATGTGTGAAGCAGTAAATGATCATGTCCACTGAGAGAGGATGCCTACTATAATAAAATTTTCCCACTTTAAATGTAAACTTTGTGAAGAAGTTAAACATAGTTTTGTCATAGAACAAAATTTGGACAAAATAATCTACTACAACACACTCTCAAGCTGATATATTTCATACAGAAGGTACATGACAAGTTTTGCTGATATGATTTGTTTGCTAATACCCATATGGATCATTTTCATGAATTTGAGTGAGGACTCTATTTTTAAAGCAAATTGCTTCTTTCTAACCATTTCCCCAGCCTGCAGAGTGTATGAGGTATCAATAGGTAGTTTTGAGAGGAAACACTACCTGTGGTATAAAGTTTAAGAAAAAGTCATACTAGCCCCCCCCCTTTTTTTTAGGGTCTTAAGAAGCACACTAGAGCATGAAGAGGTCTGAGGAGTCTGCAAAAGAAAAGCCACCCCCTTGCCCTGTATGCCCTCCATAGTTAGGACAACAGGCCACTTTCCATGAATCCCCACGTCAACTGAAGGAACAAGAGATCTAGGGAGATGTTCATGGGTCCACACATTCTTGAGGAGCTGGGAGGGCAGCCCATGCTGAAGGAGAAGGCTGAGATTCCAGTGCTGGAGTCTCAAGGCAAGGAACAGCAGCAGGGAAGGTGTTTTGAACACTCTGGGTGCCTATACTTAAGAGCAGGATGATCAGGTAGGATGGGAGGACAGTTTCAGGCTGATGTGGAGCCCCAGGAAGTTGATATTGGTATAGACCTGGAGATAGAGCCTAAACTACATTTAAGCAGCAGGTAGTGAATACAAGCTAGCAAGGAAGCCCCTACTGTGGTTGGTCCTCCTCTTCAGGGAGCAGGTAGCCCTCTGGCAGCAGGGGAAGGTGTGGAGAGAGAAGGGCAGAGCTCACTGCCCTGCCATGTAGGTCACTGCTCAGGCAGCTGAAAGGCCAATGTCAGTGCTGCAAAGACAGAGCTTCCCTCACCTCACATTCACTCAGTGAGATTCAAAGCACAGGAATGAGGGAGACAGTGAGGCAGACGGAACGCACAGCCCACACCCTTCAGGGCAAGGCTCCAGTACCCCGCACAGTATGGCTTTTTCCAGCCTCTGACGTGGTTGGTTCATCCTTCTCTCCCCATCTGTGTTGTCCTTCTGACTCATGTTCTGGGGGCTTAGGTGTGTTCCCCACCCCCACCCCCCACCATTTCCTTCTTACCTCAAAGAACCCATACCTGCTTCAGAAGACTGCTTCAGGGCTAAATCCTAATGTTTCGGTATCTGATTGCTCTTTACAGCTGATCAAATGTGATTTTCCAGTTGAGAGAGAAAAATAAACTCACTGAAAGAAGGGAGTTAAAATGAAGCCAAGTTCATAGACAAAGACTAAGCACAAGACCGAGCAGACAGAACTGAGGCTCGCAGACTAGATGGGCCAGGGCTCCTGTAAGACACACTAAAGACAGGCTTTCCTGTGTCCCCATAGGCACATGTACGCTTGCACATATGATGTAGGTGGACAGACAGACATGTGCATATACACAACGTGAGTGCACTATGTCAAGGACTCTGACTTTGACACTGGAAAGTGTGGCTATCACACACAGACCATCTGTAAGGAAGAAAGAATGACTAACATCCTGGGCTGGGGCCAGATCCCCTCTGAAGAACTGACTAGGGTACTCAGCACTCAGACTGTCCAGTCCCATGGAGAGAAGAAGGCACAAGAAAATGACAAGCTTCACAGACTGACACAGCAGAGAGGAGACCCTCCGTGGTTCAGGAGGGCAGCTTAAGGAACCTATGGGACTAGGGGCAAAGGATCCTGGAGTCTGGAAACTTGATAACCCCACCAGCAAGGAAAACCAGGACCTCCTCAAAGACGAGAAGAATAGGGAACCATGCCAGTACCACCCAAGAGTGTGGGGCACAGAAGAAGCAGGGCTGGCCTCAGGAGCTGGTCACTGGTCCCTAGCTGGTCACTAGGAGCTCACGGGTTCTCCATTGGAGCCATCTACTTCTTTGACCCTCCCTCAGTTGCTCTGGACTGTGAACCTTTATAAAACTCTTTCTCCTGCTGGGAAGGCCACTTTCCTGGCTACACATGACACCTGGTGCCCTTTTATGCAATCAGAGTGCCGCAGAACCCACACAGGTGCCTCCCCAGCACCAACCTCACCTGCTCTGCAGATCTGAGGCTGCAGGAAAGATGTGACCATGGCACATGGAGTTTGACGGCCTCTCCAGGGTTCCCAGTAACTGCTTATCAGGGGTCACTGAACAGGTCCGCAGGGGACTCCCAGTCTCATCACTCCATGTAAATGAATGCCCTTCTCTTCCAGAGTGAACACTGAACTGAGCAGAAAAGGGGCAAGTTCCCTGAGTAACAGGCATCTTGGCAGGAATCTTTTCCTAGCCTGGCAGCTTTGGGTGCAGCCCCTCTCTTGCCTCCTGAATTCCTCAGGAGCCCTGCTCTCACAGGTTAGCTCATACCACACAGCCATTCCTCTCCCCCTCCTGTCTGTCTGCAAGAAAGCCCAAGCATCATCACTGTGTAGCAAATGCATTTGGAAGCATGAAATCTGTTGGAAATCTAATGAGACCAGAGTAGAATAGAAATATAGAATTTAACTTTTTTCTTCTGATTCTGATTTCGATGCTGCCATCTCATGTCTGTCTGGCTGTGGTCTTGCCATTGCTCAGAAGGCCTGGGGGCATAGTCCACACACCTGAGTTAGTATCCATGCCAGCTCTGGTCATTCTAGGGAAATCTGCTGCCTCAAGGAGAAAACAGAGAGATCACATCAACTCTGCTTCTGATAGGCCCTTCCAGAGGCTCTTGAGAGTCCAAATGACTGCTGTGCATTCTGGAAAGAGCCTAAAAGAGCTGCTCCATTTGAAGAGGAGGGATATCTTAAGCATCTGCAGATCCTGTGCAACTTGAGTGAACAAGCTTATATGGGGTCCACCAAAAGACCCTATCCCTGGGAAGTGTTGTGCCAACCCTGACCTGCTGTGAGTGCCCTGATGTTCCACTGACCTGCAGGTTCCCTGGACCTTGATCACCTGGCACTGGTGGCCTGGGCTCTGAAATGGACACAGCTTTTCCTGAAAGCAATTGTCTGACAGGTGGATATAGGTGCTAAATTGAGGTGGAGAGGGAAAGATCCAAGGATCAGACCTGGGGGTGGTGTGAGGGAGACACCCAGGAGGAAAAGCACCTAAAGAAGCAATATGAATGTTTTGCTTTCCTGTCCCCTGGGTCACAGGACAGGAAGGTGCATGAATGAGGAGAGCAGTAAAGAACCTTACTACCTTAACAACAGTTACATCCTACACTTGTGCTATGGGTCTCACCACAAAAATGGTGCCAGCCCAGCTATCTCTGTGGGCAGCTACCAAATGCCAGGATGGGGCCAGGTCTTGATAAGCATGTCCATGGACTCTGTCACCTGCTAACTGGGTGTCTATCATGCACACATCCCAAGTGCCCAATCTCCTTGTAGTTTGGTGTTCCCACGTGAGAAAATGAAGTTCATAGCGCCAATCCAATTCCAGCCTGTTTCAGAAGCCAGCAGGCCCAGCATTTAGCCCCAGGGAATGCTTGTTGTTGTGAGTCAGAACTGTGACAAGTCTGTCCTGAATATGGACCCCAAAAGGCAAATGGAAAGTGAAGGACAATATGTTCTTCAAAGTGTGATATATCATCACTTTATGAAAAGCAGGTACGAACCAAATGTGCAACATTATAGAAATCGTCTACCCAAAGGTAGATAGCCAAATGGACAGACTTTGCAAAAAAGTTCACAATATTTTATTCACAAAATGCTGATAGTAGATTGTTAAGCACAAAATGATAATAAGCTAATTAATGAGGCTACAAGTTAAACTAAACATACCCAAATATTAACAGAATTATGAATAGTATTTTGCCTACTTTATTATGTTTAACTTTTCAAATTTTTGACAGTAGGCATCTGCTAATTACATATCTAAAATTTTAATTTTCTTAAAATGAAAATGAGAGCTAGAGAACTGGTATAAGGGACATAAGGCATGTGAAAGTATAAGGGAGCAGGATGGTGATCAGCATAAAGGCATGCTTTTAGAAGATGCACCCCTAAAATCAGAATAAACACCCAGAAATGAAAGTATGAAGCCCATGCAGAGGAAAAGAAAATTGAATCTATAATGAATTTGTGTCTATAAAGAATAAATATGCAGTGTTTGTGGAAATTGTGTTGCATCTGGAAAAATAACAATAAATATGTATAGAATGTAAATCTTTTGCAATAAATCTGTGACAATCTGATGAGCTAGCCACGCTAGCTAGCACTGCGAGGAGTCTGGGACTCCCTATGGATTGGGGTTCCTGAACAACAAAACTGGGTTCACTCAGCCATGTACTCTCAGGCAGTCATCCCTGCCCTACGGGTGATGCCTTCCAATGCCTTCAGGGATAGATGAAAGCAAAGTACGCAGAATTCAGCATTCGTACCCTGACCCTTCCTACATCCACCCAGTGCTTTCTGGCTTCTCCTCTTTTACCTGCCTCCAGTCTTTGGAGAAACTGCATCCCATTTTCTGTCCCACTTTTGTTCTGCGCCAATTCCAAGTCAAGCTCCAGTCCTCTGGAACAACCCATAATTTAATAGCAGCAAATTTTGTCGCAGGTGCTATTTACGGAATGAGATGGCCTGCAGTGAATGGGGCAGGTGGGTTAGAGGTTCACTCAATATCAGGGTATCTGCTGCCAGATCAGATACAGAGCAGGGCCACATAACTTGAATGAATGAAAATAATGTTATTCATTGCATTACTCAAGGGTCTCCAGATAAACAATGGAGGGGTGTGTGTGTGTGTGTGTGTGTGTGTGCGAGAGAGAGAGAGAGAGAGAGAGAGTGTGTGTGTGTGTGTGTGTGTGTAGAAAGGGGGTAGCAAATCCAAATTTGAGTTCATCAGGCTGAAGACCCATGGAAGAGCTACAACTCAAATCCAAAGGCAGTATACTGGGGCAAAATGCATTCTATGTCAGTATTTCTGTAATGTGGACTTACAACTTTTCAGTGGAGGAAGGCCACCCAATTAATAGGATAACCTGCTTTACTCATTGTACTGATATAAATAAATTTTCATCTCATAGAAAATGGCTTCATAGAAATAACTATAATAATCTTTGACCAATATCTATATAATTGTGTTCCTAGTGACATAACACATGAGTCGTCCCACCAATCTTACCCTTGAGCAGATGAGAGGAAGCTGGGGGTAAAATGCACCATAGCTTGACTGCAGAGTCTGCACGTAGTCAACCCTGTGTCTCCATATATTTCTCTTCCAGTCTCACCCCTTCAATAAAAAGTAATCTTTCTTCTTTTTCTCTTTCTCTAAACATCATCTTCCTCCAACCCAGCAGCCTGATTTCCATTTGTAGACTCAGAGACAAGTTATCATTCTTTCTCATTGGTTTCCAGAATTTAGAAAAATAGTTCATCAACACACACCTGAGATTGGATGCATTATCCTGTCAGGCCATTCCATGGGTCCTACTGGCCCCTTCTTACACAAGCGTAGGCTGGATATTGACTTGCTCTCTCTGCAGGGGCTGGATTTTTTTCTCCTAAATGCTCAAACAGGGCCAATTCCTGCCAGCCCAGGACATATTAACTCTATCCTGGCAAAGGCATGTGTTAAATTACTATGTTGAGCCACAGAAAAATGGCTGATATTTGACCTACAGAAACAGTATTTTCATACAGTTCAAGGAAAAATGAGTTCATCTTTTCCTGGTCCAAGCTCACCTTCATCTGTGGAGAGAGTCCTCACTCCTTCAGTGACTAGGAATGAAAGATGCTGTTATTAAAAACAATCTAAAGTGATTTCAGAAGTGACAGCATCTCTTAGAGCAATGAGGTAATGCATCCAGCTCGCCTTCTCTGTCGTTTAACTTCCTGACAGGAGGCAAGGAACGTGAGCAAATTGATTGTCCTGTACAAAGTCAAGTAAATAAATAGCAATGCTTAATGCAATCATTTTCCATATTGCCTCATCAAAACCTGTGCAGTCAAAACCATTTATGAATTACGTAGGTCCCTACTGTTGTCATCTTTTCAGCAGGTTGCTCTCAAAGATGCCTCCAGGTAGGGAGAAATAGAGAGCGGGTGTTCATCAATCTTGAAGTTATGGTCAGAAACGATTTAGAAAGATGACAACTTACTTGAGCCATTCTTAAATTTCTGAGAGGAAACCTCCAAGGGCCTAAGCCATTAATAGAATGATAGGAAAAATGTTGAATGGGGATTATTATTAGAGAAAAATAATTGTCTTGCTTTACATTTTCAAAGAAAATAAAATTGGGAGGTGGGAGGAAGGTAGGTGGTTAGGACCCTGGTGCAGAGGAAGGAGGGAGAGAATGAAATCAGCTTCTCAGTTAAGCCTGTTGGATTTTTATTTCTTTTCTTTTTGGCTACATTCAATGTTATAACAGAAACCCAGAAAATCCAGGATAGAAGGATTCAGTTATAAAGTTTATTGGATATTTGAGTCATTCCATCAACAATGGGGAATGGACCAGAGACTCTGAAAAATGAAGCTCAAAGCCACATGCATGACGCAGAAACTATAACATCATAACCAAAGACCACTAATCCTCCTGGGTACAAAAGGATGGACTTCAAGAAGTGACCTCAACATTATTGTCACTGTGGCAGGAGATACAAACATGAAAAATGCAATGTTTTTAAATAAAAGTTAGTTCATCTAAATTGAAAGAACTGTCCTTTATCATTTTCCCTAAAACTTTGGGGACTGGAGATTAAGGTGTCTTCTCTTTCATAGAGTTCACAGTGACAACAGATGGTCATTGTATTCTTGGTAGCCTCAAGGGAGACCACATCTAACTCAAAAGTTAGGCTGTAAAGTCATCTGATAAGGCACAACTCACAGTCTAATCCTAGAAAACCCTCTTCATCAGCAACCCACAAGAGACATGTGTATAGGATGGCTTGCATGCTTCCTTGTATCATTCCCTCTAATTCAGTCTTTGCCAACATTGAATATTCATTTGAAGGCAAATAAAAGAAAATCCACTGCTTTTGAGCTTAAACTCTGAAGGGATTCCACTAATTGTGAAGGTTTAAAGATCAGGGGAGGTAGGCTTCACTGAGAAGCTGATGCTCACTGGGATTCTTGTCCTGGGACATCTGTGGAAGCTCACAGTTAAACAACATTGCAGAGCCAGGCATAGTCAGATTTTGTTCCACTTCAGGTTGCTAAATAAAATGAGTGCAAGGATCCAGAACTTGTTCCATGAGGCTTGAATTCTCACAGGCAGAAAACATGGTATAGTCACCTCTGTCTCCTCATAGAAGCTGGGACAATATTGGTGCTCAGGACTATTTGTTCAATGGATGGATGGATGGATGGATGGATGGATGGATGGATGGATGGATGGATGGATGGATGGATGGATGCATGGATGGATGCATGGATGCATGGATGGATGCATGGATGGATGCATGGCATAATACTCTTCTCTTATGCTATATTTTGGGACTTTAAAACATGGTCTTTAAAATATCTGATCTTACTCCTATCAAGAGTTGGGGACCCATCTTTCTTCCCTTAAATATAAGCTCTTCAGTTTTTTGGCAAGTCAAAATGAGGGGAGCTGTGTCATTCCATTTCCAGACTGAGGCCTTATGAAACTACTGGCAACTTTCACTTCTACTCTCCTAGGTCACTACCACTTGGAACCCAGCTACCATTCTGTGAGTATGCCCAGGTCACACAGGGAGGAAATCAAGCTGAGCCCGATTAGCACCTGACAGCTACCATCAACCAGCAGACAGATAAATGACAAAGTTTTTGCCACAACCCAGTCCAGCATCATCAGATTGCACCTGAACAAGAGAGGGTGAGCTGGAGGTAGCCTGCTGAGCCCAGCAAACTCCCAAGACTATGAGAAATAATGAAATGATTGCTGTTTATAGTCAATCCATGTGTTACACAATAGCTAATCAAGGTTCATTAAGGAGCCAGAAGGTATAATTTGAGCCAAAAAATCCAACAATGAGATGCTTTCCAAGATAATCGAAGTTCTCAATGAGTGGGCCACCTTGAGTCAGCTGCTGAATGCAAATTGAAGTCCAGGTGAGATAGAAGGAACTCAGAGGGGCAGCTCTAGACCAGGCAGCTCCGTTTCTACCCCTGTAGAGCTAGTGGGCTCGGACAGCCACAGGCATCTTCTCCCAGCTGACAGAAGATTGCTTACTTCTAAGTCTGTAACAAAACAATCATCTGGGCTAGAACTTCAGTTCTACAGGTCTCCATGCCTTTGAGAAGTGTGTGCTCAGCCACCAAGCCCACAGACAAAGGAAGCAGGAGCAACTGAATGATCAATAGGGTATCTGTGTTATTCAATCATTCCTGAACTTGAAACACATGTGAGGAGACACAAGTCTGGAGAAAGCAGAAGTCTATGGCTGTAATGATGGACCCTCAGCCCTCCCATGGAGGCTGTGGGCCAGGAACTCAGTATCTCCCACCTACCTCAAAATGTAACTAGATGGTCGCAGGTATGTGCCTGGAGTGGCAGGAGTAGAGGTGGTTGGTCACGTTGGCATACTTATGGCTCCATAACATGTGTTTTAGAACCTGCGGTCACTGCATAAAGGAAAAATGTTTTCTAGGACTTGGAAGAAGACTCACAGGGCACACTAAAGGAGGTTCCCCTTTCCTCGTCCCCTGACCTACAATTGGTAGCAGTCATGTCACTGACCCTAGCACACTTTATTTTCATGTCCACTTATCGAGGGCAATCTCCATTGTCCTTGTGCTCCGTGTTCATCACACCACTGTCATCACCCCACTGCCGGGTTCTTGCCTTTGCTGTCAGGGGTCAATACCTGATTTCTCAGCTGTGGATTCACTCCTTGTGTAACCCTTGATAGCAACCACCTAACTGAAGCAGCGTTCCCAACTACTGACTATTGATTTGGGAGGCCAATTATTTTCTTTGTTGCAGGGATTGTCTTGTGCGTTGGAGGGTGTTTATTAGCATCACCTCTAGCCCATTATGTACCTATACCAGAACCAACAGTCAATGTCTCCTGGTGCTGGGGAGGGAAAATAATTGTCTTTGTTTGAAAACCACTGTCGAAGTAAAAAGAGGTTGCCATAAAGATGTAAAGTAATGCTGGGTAGTGGCAGGAACAAATGAACAGAGGAATGAATGAGTGAATCAATCAGTCAGTGCACTGGGAGGGGAAGCACACTGCTTGCAGCCAGGCAGGGAAACAGTTAACAGGTCAGTCAGTCCTACTGAGACCCTGAATCCTCAATGGGTTTTTGCTGGCTGTGCAGTTCGATGCATTTCCAATTAACAAGAAGACTTGCAGATGCCAATGGACCTATAATAGGGTCACAGGAATGGGGCCTCTGATAAGCCAGGCAGGAGAGTGTGACACAGGGATGTGCAGGCACCTGTCTGCCGAGGAGCTGATTCATTCTTTGTCAAGTTGTGATTTGGAATGACAGTTTCTCACCTTCTGTTTCCTCAGCTGCCATCTGCAAAGGTTACTTGCTCTAATTTGCCCAGGATTTCTGAGCTCTCAAGCTCTCTCTAAGCTGTCACTTCTCTTGCCCATCAGGGTCTTTTTGGGCTTCATTGAATGTGCAGTATGTCCCTCACTGCAGTAGGACCTAAAGGTCAGCAGGCTCTCACTGGGCAGGAGAAGGAGATACAGTAGTGTCCTCTTGAGACTGGGGCTCACTGTTCCTCCTCTCTCTGACTCAGCCACACTCCTTACCCTAAGCTTGGGGCCACAGAATATGAGTGAGGGCTGTGGCTGTGGGCCAGAAATCAAGTAAGTTCAGGAATATGCAAAATAGTCAAAGCTTCCTTGTCCTTTAAATTAAGAATAAGGTCCATTTACTTGGTGTTTAGGCATAGCTATTAAGCATTTTGTGAGCATTATCTCATGTCAGCAAATCCATGGAGTGAGAGAATAAACATGAGAATAGATGAGGATTAGAAGTTCTCAAATTTAAGAGTGCATCAGAATTCCCTAAAGGGCTTGTTAAAAAACAGATTTCTGGGCTCCACCCTTGAGTTTCTGGTTCAATAAGTCTGGGCTGAGATGAGTGAATTTGTATTTCTCAATTGGAAGATTAATACCTAGAACAGAAATCAAGCAACTTACTCATATTACACATATGCCCAGGGGCAGATATAGACAGAAAAGCTCTCCTGGATAGCAGTGAGGTCATAACCTAGCATCCTTTCAGATGGTCTGTGGGTCAACAGGTTCCATTTTTATAGGTGGAAAGACAATTTCACATTCATTATCCCATTCTTTAAGTATTTACCACGCACCTACCACCAGCCCTACCTCAGGCTAGTTGCTGAGGATACAAACAAAAACAGGAAGCTGTCCTCACTAGCTTACTTGTCCAGGGAGGTAATGATGCAGATATATCAATGATTATAATAAAATACTGGTAGATCTTTATTTCAGAAAAAACAAAGCATTTTCTAGAGTAGTCATTCTCAATTTGGAGAGGAGGGTGTCTGAGTACCCCTTTACATTCTTATAAATTATTGAGAACCCTAATCATAAACTCACTATGTTAACACAGATATATTTTTATAAAAAAAATAACTATATTTTCAAAAAATGTGAGATGACTGACATTATAACTCTATGTCTCAAGAGAAGACAGCTGTATCCTCACTTCTGCTTCTGCAATCAATCTGATGTAATAGGTTATACTGGTTGAAGTGCAATGAAAAAATTCATATCATATGGAAATGTAGCTGGAAAAGGGAAAGACACTGTAGCAGCCTATTCTGATAATTGGGGATATTTGACATTATATCAACACCTGATAAGTTTATTCACAATATGGCATCTGAAAATTTGCATTAATGTTGCATTAGAATACAATCTTATCTTTTGTTCTCCTTCGACTTTTAATTCTGCTTGATTTAGTCACATCACACATTGGTCATTTTACAAATATCACTACCCAGAGTTATGCAGCTCTTTCAGATAGTGACATATTACATGATAAGGCGTGAAAGACTATACTTGTTAATATTACCTCTTAACAGGAAGCTGTCAAGATTCCCAAAACACTAATTTTCACCAGAGAACTAAAATTTTATCATTAGTAATAAACATTTTCTTTGAAATGGGTTTATTCCTTTAATTTTCAAGAAATACTTACATCTGAAAAATTGCCATTTGTACTTGTTCTTCTTTCATACAAATATGATTTGGCAATGGAAGAGTGACTGGTTCAGCCTACAACTCAAACAACCATGCAAGTGTTCTGCCTGGAAATAACTGGGAGCCTTTAGTATGCGGCACAATGCTTGTTTACTAGATATGAGCCCTCCATTTCACTACACAGAATGTTAAAAGGACATGTACTCATGGATCAAGACTTCTAAAAAAATTGCTAATTTTCACTGTTTTGTCAAGGACATGCTGAAGTAAAACTGGGGTTTTTTTGGGAGGAGGGGGCTGTTTTTTGAGGGTTTTGATAAAGCACAAGATGACTACATTGATCTACTTGAATGCTTGAATTCTTGCTGGGACAAGAATACTGATGTCACCATCAGGCAGATTCAAGCATCTCCCTCCCACCACCCCAACCAATATCAACACAAGAACTAAGCAAATGACATATAAATTTATTACAACTATAGTTCTGACCTGGGCAATTTCTAAAATGGATCCCCTCAGGGTTCACAGAGGACACTTTGAGAACTATGGTGCTGTAATAGCATAAAATTCCCTAGTATTTCCCCAGAATCTCCTGTGCAATTGCACCTCTTTTTCATACTCAACTCTGCTTCTGAGTTGTCTCAAGAGATTATATACACACCAAGAAAGCACAAAAGGTGAAAATGTAGGGGGAAAGACATTTCAGGAAAGAGAGTCTACATGGCAATGTGTGATCTAAGAATAAAACTGAGTTAAGCATGCAGCTTAATTTAGCTTAAAAGGCATCCCATTTAAAGAAAAAACAGATGCGTTAAGACATTACAGACCTAATTAATATCTTTTCTAACAATAACCAGTACCATTTATTAAACATTCACTAAGGGGCAAAAAATATGCCAAGCTGAGACCTCTGCCTATGCTATCTTGTCTGACCTTTCCAACAACCCTATGAAACAAGTATAATTACCTCCATTTACACACCAGGAAACTAAGATTCAAAGAGGTGAAGCAATGCGCCCCAACTGAAACAGTAGTAAATACGGAAGCAGAAGTGTGATTACAGATTTGGCATTCAAAGCCCCTCAGCTCTGCAGTGCCCCAGTACACAGGGTACTTACTAGATGCTGGCCTGAATCCCAAGAGATGGGTACCCTCTGGGCAGCTGCAGGCTCACTGCTCTCCTCCAGGAAAGCATGGCTCTGCCACAATTACAAGCCCTCAAGAAAGGGCCTGACTTTGTAAAGACTCTCACTCCCTTTGTTACTTTGACAAAGAAAACACCAAAGCACCCCTCCTGCTCCCAAATCATCAGACTCCTACTGTCCCACCAAACCTGTGATAAATACAGAAATGCCTTACCCTTAACATCCTGGGGAAATGCAAAAATATAAGTAGACCTCCTTTTTAAAAATTGTTTTTCCCTTTTGAAAAAATATAAAATGATTTTTATTGAGTTAATATTAGTTTACATGGTAGTTTCCATTACAGAAGTGTAAGAAACTCCCTCCCCCTCCCTCTGACCCCCAGCATTGCTGCCATAGTGCATCCACAATCAAAGATCAGAGTCCATCACCATAGGTTTGTTTCCTCCCATCTTTTGTCCAGATTCTCAAAACCTTTGTTAATTTTGTTAAACACCTTTCAAGGTTATCGGGATGACACAAGCAACCCCATAACCAGTTGGCATCTCATGTTATTTTTAAAAAATTAATCAAAATCACAGAGATATAATCTTAGAGTAAGAATGCCCCATAAAAAAAAAGAAGAAGAAAAAGAAAAAACAGGCAACAACAAGTGCTGACATGGATATGGAGAGAAGAAACACTTTTACACTGCTGGTGGGAATGCAAAACAGTACAGCCACAATGGAAGGCTGAGTGGAAGACCCTTAAACTACTGAAAATAGAACTGCCATTTGATTCAGCGATCCCACTACTGGGAATTTACCCAAAGGCTACAGAAATCTAATTCAAAAGGACACCTGTACTAGGATATTTATTGCAATACTATTTGCAATTGCCAAGATATAGAAACAACCCAAATGCCCCAAAACTGATGAATGGTTGAAAAAGATGTGGTATTTTTACACAATGGAATACTATTCTCCAATCAAAACTGACAAATACGAAACATTTGTGATAACAAATGAATGGGCTTAGAGAGAATTATATCAGCAGAAATAAGTCAGAAAGAAAAAGACAGAAACTGTATGATCTCACCTATAGATGGGATATAGGAGTGACAGGAAAAATGCCAGGGAAAACCCAGGGTAAGCTGGGTTAGAGAGGGAGAAGACTGTCAGGGAGGGGGTAAGAGGAGAGAGAGATCAGGGAAGGAAGGAGCATGGGAAGATCAAGATGAAGACTCATGGGTGAGGGGGTGGAGGGAGAACCCTGGGGAATGCAATGATGTAAGACAGACAGACAGACAGACAGACAGACAGACAGACAGACAGACAGACAGATAGATAGATAGATAGATAGATAGATAGATTGATTGATTGATATGTAAACAACAAAATGATTGACAAAAAATTTTTAATGTAAAATTAATCATTAGAAAGTAAGACAAATTTTTAATTAGAATCCATTTTAATTAGAATCCATTCCCTTATAAATTCACTGTTCAGCATATTCATTATGCAAAATCTATCTGCCAATCTGTGACAATCCAACTCACTTACAGGACAAGCCCAGTCCTGACAGTCAGCCTAGGAAGAAAGGACTCCAGGGAGGCATTATGGGCAGGGCTGGTGTGGGGTCTGTGAAAAGCAGACAAACCCTAGCCTCATCACTGTCCTTTGGGGACCATACAAGTCAGCCTCCCCCACTTCCCATTCTTCCTCTCCAGGTACTAATCTAAGAAAGGATCTGTGCAGCATGGTCAGGTCACATATTTAAAGTGCAGTCAACCTCAAGACATCACATGAGTCAGAGACAACTGTATTTCTGTAGATGTAAAAAACTTTCACCAAAGGAAAGCATCTTAGAGGTGCTGGCATTGAGAGGAAGCAGGAGCTTATAAGGGAGAGGACAGGGAAGCTTCAAGGTGTCCCAAACCCAACATAGGGACAGTTGTCTCCACAGACAGGATGATCAGCCAGGTCTTTTCCTGACAAACAGGTTGGGGGAGATGACTGTAGAGGGTCAGGAGGAGAGGAGAGCTGGTGCTGCGGAGAGTCTCCTCTTCAGGCCTGAAAGTATGTCTTGTGAAGGGTTTTTGCACACTGAGAGGTAACTTAAGGCATCAGGGAGAGCCTCCATTCAGCTGAAGCCTGGTTTACTGTCAGTTAAAAGATTAAGGAAGAAGTTGCTCAGTGGGCTTTTGGGACTCAACCATTCCACACTTTTTGGGTATAAGAGTAAGATGTGAGCAAAAAGGTAAAATCCTGGGAGTTAACATCTCTAACTTGAATTCAATGGGCTAGCATTTAATGCGTTGAGAGGAGGGGTTTTCAAGGGTGAGTCAGGAAGCTTCCTTGGATCAACAGAAGAATGTACTTGCTGCTTGGACAAACCAGAAAATAAGGCAGCAGTTGCCAACCAGGAGCACAGACTGTGATGCAAGAGAGTGCCTCCAGAAGAAGCAATCGACCAGTGAAGACAGCTTTGCAGACTCCACAGACTCAATGAAGTGAGCTGAGTGAGCAAGACTGGACCACCTCTTCTAGTCATGTTGCTACACTTAGGAAACGCAAGATGTCCAGTTGCATTTGAATTTTAGAAACACCACAAATAATTTTTCTAGTACATGTCCCAAATATTACATGGGATATACTTCCACTGAAAAATTATTCTTTGTGAGCTCATTTCATGCCAAATATTTATACTTATATTCTTTGTTTAACATAAAATTTGAATATTACTGGGCATTCTGTATTTGATCTGTCCGCCTTTATTCATGGTCTCAAAGCTTGGCCTACATTTCTACCTGCTTGCCACGATATCTGACAATAGATAATCCCTTTTCCTTTCTGTAAATGGAGGGGAGGATAAACTAAGGGGTTCCTTATGCAAAACTAGTTGGAACACTTACATTTTAGAAAGCATATTAGAGGGAATAACTTTGCAGGAAGGCAAAGAATCACAGCACCCCAACTTACACTTCAACCATCCTCCTTCATACTTCTCAACACCCCCAGCCATTTCAGGCCACACAGGTTACCTCCAGGGACATTATACCTTGGTCTAGGGGAATGAGAGTACCAGGACTTATTATCTCCAGAACAGAGACAAGGAGATGGAATTGGAATTGTGGCTACAGAATTTTGAGTACTTCATCCACCACAACCAGAATTAGACCCACATGAATGACTGTATCCTTGTATGTTGGTTTCTAGAAATCTAGGGAAGGGGCCTCAGGCAGTGGAATACATCCTGTACCAGTAGGGAATATTTTGCCACAAAAGAAAATCCACTCTGAGGGGATTCATTAAGTAAAGTCTGGACTGAGCCTTTCCTGAGGGGCTCTGGGCCTTCTGCAGCTGGACTCTCACTAATCCCCATAAAATTCCAGTGCAGTAAGAAGAGGAAGGAATTATAGATGTAAAATTGTTATCAGGAGGATTCAGGCGGATTTCTTCTCGTCCACTTCCTCTATCTCCTCCTCCTTGTCACGCTATTAAGAATAATGTCTTGCGCATATAGAGTGCTTTATAGTCTGAAAGAGCTCTCTGTGCATTATCTTCAAGACTGGGCAGAGCAGGTTCTGCCTGGTGGGGACATGATTCTCTGTGCCTTCACAGTTTTCCTTTGGGACTTCTCACAGCCACAACCACTGGACTGAACACCCCCAACCTCAACCCTTCTCTTTGACTTTGTCCCATGTACTCACATATTTATGGACACATGAGTGTGTGAGAAGATGCGTCTGGAGGTTGGGACATGACCCTCCAGATCACCAAATACTTCCCAGGCCCAGGGTCTGCTGTCTTGGATGGTTCTTTACTACCAACTCTGGGAATACCCCTTGTATGTGGGAGAGCTGTTCCTAGGACACTCCAGCTTGAGAACATTTGTGCTCCCTGAAGAGAAAGTTCAAAGAATAACATAGATTTATTGCACACCTACTATGTGCCAGACTTTTTATACCACACTATGGTATATGCCTCAGAAGTCTTCTTAAAGGAAAGTGTCTTACTCTAGTATTATGACTATTAGAACAAAAACTCAGAGACAAATGGCATTTACCTGAAGTCACACAGTCAGAAAGTAGCAACACTAAGATTCAAGCCCAGGAAGTCTGATTCCAAACTTGACATTACCACTAAAGATGTTGCGGGTCAGGAAATCACACAAAGGTTGATGAGGTAATTCTTCTCTCCAACAGGATCTCACAGGAATTAGTTGATATTTGGACTAGGCTGAGGGAAGGACAAAATGACCTTACTCCCTTTCCTGGTCCCTTTGTAAGGTTGGCTGGCAGACTGGGTTCTGCTGGGTTCTGGTCCTCATCCTGCAGTGTCAGGGATTATCCATGTACTTTATCCAGCAGGATAATTTCTCACACGGTGACTCAGGAGCAAGAGACCAAGGAGGAAGCAATTGTCTGAAAGGCAAGCCCTGGAAGTGGCAAAGAATTACTTTTGTCCTGTTAGAATGAAGTGATCACAGGCCAGCACAGATTCAAGGAGAGGGAAACTGTCCCTATTCCTCCTTTTGATGAGTGTCAATGAATTTGTTATCACCTCTACTCCACAAATAGTAAACCCACAGATAGCACATCAGTCAGGACATGGTGAGACTTCCCTCCCAGAGCTACAACTGACTAACTTGCCCCTCCTGCCTTATTTCAGTGGAGGGGAAGAGCGTGTTTGCAAGAAGAGAACATACCAGAACTCTGTTATGGGGCCAGCGGTCCCTGGTGCTCCTGGGTTGGGGATGATAGAAAGAGGGCAAGGCCTGATATGGGAACACCAGAAAATTACTCTACTACCATCTTCTGAGCTCCTATGTAACTTTTCTTCCTGAATCATTCAAACCTTGGTAGGCTGAAGAAGTAGAGCAGACACACTTGATGAATGTAACATGGCTCCATCAGTACCAGCACTATGAACCTCCAGGGAAACAAAACTCAGTATCCAACTTTTTATATCTTGGGTTACTCAGTAATAAAGCTGTTTTCTGAAGTGAGTTGAGAAGCAATGTAAAATTCTAGCTGGATCATTTACTACTTTTTAAAGAACTGGTTCAGCTAGAACTGTAGAACTAGTTCACTCTGCAGATTTCAGCATTGGTAGGGGGAACAGATGAAAATTAGAACCCTGATCATAAGCAAGTCACCTAAAACTCTTTCGACCTCAATTTCCCCATATGTAAAATGGATTATGTCGACATGACTTCTGAATCCCTTCCAACATGTGTATATTGAGAGTGAGTGCCCATGACCATTAAAAGTCAAATTCATGCAAACTCAGTCAGTTTTCACCCTTAGCTTCCTAACAAGCACTTTTCTGCACAAGCACTTATCCTCCAGGGACATCATCCTGAGGATATGAACCCTTCTCCAGTTTCAAGCCAAGTCTATGGAGAAGTCTATCAAGTCCTCCCCAGAGGTCAGAGTCTCATCCTACTATTCCTCCTGTCTCATGAAGATTTGAAACAAGAGCAGACTTTTCATTTTCATTGTGCATCTGGGGTAAAAAGATTGAGTTTCAGTGTGATTCGGTGCGCTGAACACACTCTATTTTGCTTCCAGGCCTGAGCAGTTAGTTACTCCAACTCCCTGGCTCATCTAATTCTCTCATTATAGGTCTGGTATGAGGTGAAGGTATCCCAGGCAAGGATGCTCTCTCTGCCTTAGAATGTCTGATGACAAAATGACTATCTTTCCCACAGTCTAGTATATATACTGCCCCAAAGCTCCATCCTGCCCCTTTGGGTCAGCCTCCCCACACAAATCAGCCATGAGGGGAACAAATACTGTACCCCCACATAGCTGTCAAACCCTGCAAGCCTCTGCAGTCCTGGATCACTATGGCCTCATGGACTCCAACCATAACTTCCACACCTGAGTTTTACTACCTGACTATATGCCATCAGCTCAACCTGCTATTCTATAAGTTTCCAAAGTAGGAAAAGACCCTGTTGATCAGAGCAAAAATGAAAAATAGAAAGGACACTATTGACCAAAGAAGTGAAGGCTCCTCCGCCAAGTCTACAGAGTTCTTCAGGAGAAGACAATGGCCAGAGCATTACCAGCTATACAGTCACCGAGTCCTAGTAGGATACTCCACAGGTGTGAAGGTGGAACTGCTAGAGAAGCAGCTGAGATGCTAAAGCCTGCAGGACACTCACCTATGTCCTGGTACAGTGGCTGTCCACTGCAGCATATGCAGATGATAGGGATGGCACAGGATGCTAAGGAAGGGACCTGCTGACTTCCTAAAACATCTTGGACAGCCCCTCCATCTTGCCCAGCCCAGAAAGGTTTGTGCTAATAATCCTCTCATTCCCTCGATTCACTCTTACCCTATCTTGTTCAAGCCAGACCTAGAAGCTCGTTTAGATAGGCCCAGTCCTCTCAGGAGCATGTCTAAACACGTGGTCCTATGACTCTCTAAAAGTTTCAGGCAGTGGCAGACTGAAAGCAGACAGAGGGCTTACCAGCTATGTCAAATAGCCTGGGCTTGTTGTAGGCTCCACCATTTAGGTTTGTGTAATTACACTCTGTAGCATTTGTATGCTAGCTAAATCTCCTCCCTACACATTCCTCTGACACATGATAGTTATGTGACTGAGGCTGTGGTGCTCCACAATCATCTGTGCAATTTACCTATGGCATCATCTGCCTTCCTGACCAACTGTGGGCTCTTTGGGGGCCAGAAATGACTTCTCATCCTGAATCCTTAGTGTTTTATCTCTAAACCTGGCAGCCGCTGGAGGATACTTATTGGATGTATGTAAAGTCAATGGATAGATGGATGGGTGGAAGGATGGATGAATGAAAAGGGAAACAAATGTTAGCTCCTAATGGAATTTTCCTTTCTTCAAACCTGTGGACTTCACCAGATCAGAAACTTTTGATAAGTACTGAGAGCTAGAAACCAGTTTCTAGAAACCAGTTTCTCTTCCTAGTGGTAAAGCAGAGTTCTGACAGGCAAGAATTCTACCACTGAACCACCATGCACTGATACAGGGCTTGTCTGACATAGAGTTCTGGAATGTTGCAGGTCACCATGTGTGTCAATCAATATCACCAGTGAACAAGTTTTGGAATGGTCTATGACTCATACTTCATACAAATATCGCTGGCGTAGCTGGAGACATGAAAACAGTATTTCATGGAAGTCAATGTCCAGTTCACACAGCTTTTCTCAGCAATAAGATCCAGTCCCATGAGCATGGATTTGAGGACCACTGTGCTGGTGACAGGAAGGGGGGGTCCTGAGTGGAGACCATGTCCACATGCACAATCTGCTGAATTTCAGCCTTCTTCTTTAACTGCCCAAGTATGCAACCCCTAGGATGTACTTTATGAATAATAATTTTTAAAAAACACCTAATTAATGATAATTCATTTTCCCCAACTCCATTTACCATTCATATGTAATTACTGTAAAATAAGAATTATTTCAAACATTGGTTTGGAATAGGGAATTTTCTATTTACCCCATGCAATTCCAGCATCCCTTTCAGTGGAAAATCCTAACTCCATGGGTAATAAGTCAACTCCTCACACTGCTTTCCTTGTATGAGCAGTAGACTCAGTCTTGTAGATGAGAGACTCTGCCTACCCTTCATCAGGAAGAAGACAGCATTGTCTGCAGTCCCCCCTAGGAGACTCTGACATGATCAGAAGAAGGAATAGCTGTTGTCTGGCATAACTGAGGTCTACTCTAGTGAACAGCAGAACCCTAGGGCTCCACCCATGTTGGCTCCAAGCCCCATGGAGTTTGCAGCAGCAACTCAGAATATGGACATGGAGAAACATTCCAGAGCTGGTCCTGGAAATGTTCTGTGAGTGAGAGCAGTAATGGGGGTGCCCCAGAAAGATCCCTGAATATTATGTGACTACTTGGCCTCCTTCTGGGCCTGCCCAGCTCAGATATTCTCTCTATCCTTCTTCAGTTCTACTAAGCATCCTCTCTGTCAGTTACCTTCCACCTTCTGGCTGTAGGTTTTACTAGGTCCTACATAGAGGTTCCATCCACCAGGTTGCCTCTGTGTGAGATCACAAGATTCTGGGGGATGAGATGCTGAACTTACCAGTCAGAAACAGAGCTGGAGTTCCCCATTTGCTTGCATATTAACAAGTCCCTCTAGTGATTTTGGAAAGCACCTGCTGCCAAGAGCTCCAACAACTGCCTCAGTCATCACCCAGGTTGGCAGGCAGCCCCTCTCCAGGTGAGTCACAAGGCAGATTCTGTCCAGGGTCTCTGTGTCTGTGACTTGTGACCCAGCCTAGCCTAGGCACAAAACTATCACTTCACCAGTTCCCCAGAATTTTCTGCCCCCAGTCCCCTGCTATCAGCAGACCGTACCAGTCCCTCATGGACTACAGCCCTGGGTACAGATGCAGTCAGGAGCCCACAGCCCTTTCCCAGGGGTTCCACATTGAGCCTCCTGTGCCATGTGGGCATTTCCTCTGTGAGACCCTTCAGGCAAACTGTACTTCCCAGGCTGCCTGCCCCTTGCCCTCCCCAGATGGGAGGTACATATTTTATCTCCACTGGACCATGAAGGTCTGGAGGAGGAAAACTGATTTATCAGAGATATAACCATACAGTTGAAATTGTGTCAATATATCTTTGCATAGTGAATTCTGAAGGATGCCCCCTATTTCTTTGGTAAATCATATACATTTAAAGTCCCCAAATGCTTAAATATATATTTATCCAGTAAATCAGCTCAGCTTTGAAGTGGCTCATTTCTCTCCTGCAGAAATACAGGATACAGTTGCTAGCCTTGTTTTTCTTTCCTTCTCCAAGTTAAAAAAAAAAGAGGAGCAGAGAAATGAAATTCTGAATAATGAATGTTTAAATATTGACGAAGGTTTGACACTAATGGTTTGAGGGAGAGCATGCAGCACAATCGCTCCTCTGCAGCAGGATCTACAAAGTGAGGTATTTTGCTAGAACCTTTCAGGGCCCCTTCCTGCAGCTCAATTCTCTGAATCTGTGAAACATTATTGAACACTTGGGGGCCAAGGCAGGGCACAGTGGACTGGGATGGAACCTTCTTGATGCAACAGGAAATAACTGGTGATTTATTCATCTTCATTTCCTGATTCTCTCTCTCAACCTCTTTGCAAACAATTTATTCAGAAACAGCAGTTTCTCATTTTTTAAGGATACTACCCTGACTCTAGCTATCTGCCATCTTCCTACAAGAATATTAAAATTCATTGTGAAAGAGGATTTATATGGGTGCAGTCTTTCATGCTGGGCCAACACAAAGTAGGTTCTCAATCATTGGAGGTTGCTTTCTTAAAGCCTTCAAACCCCAGGTATATTGTGCTTCTCACAGCATTGTACCCTAAAAGGTGAAAAACATTCTCCCCACTTCACAGGCAGGAGCCTGGTGAATCAGTATCATCAGAAAGAGCAGTTTTCTTGTTTTCTGCAGGGTTGGGTTGATGCTTGATTCTGGAAACTAATGTTTCAGTGATGGTAGTCCCAAGGGAAAATGACCTTTCCCACGGGGCACATGGTAGCCTGTCTTCCAGATGACTACTGTCTTTGAGTCTATCCCTTAGCCTAGAAGCTAGCTCAGACTCTACTCAGAAGCTAACTCGGTGTGATTGCCACACTGCAGGAAGGGGAATTTCTCTGCAATGCCTTACCTCAACATAACTGAGTCCTGCAACTAAGTGAATCAGCTCATTCTTTTTGGGTAGCAGTTCCAGGTTGCTCCTCTCTGCCCCAAAATGCTGGTTTTTCAGACACAGGGTCTTTTGCTTTCAATTTTATCTACATTCAAATATGTGATCTAAACATGTGTTTCTCCATTCTACTTTCTGAATTCCCACTAAAGTAATGCTAAATGATGGAGGTGTTGGAGGTGTAAATTCCTCATAGACAAGGAGCATCAGCAAGGAGACAGTCAGCACACATTTCTGAAGGGGTATGAACTGACTTTGAAGAATAGACACAATGATTATGGTTCTTAAGGGACCATGAAGAGATAGTCATCAGTAAAACTCCTCAAAAGCAAATTCCAGGGGTTGTGGGGTAAAGTTGGGACTCATACAGGCAAAGAAGTCTTTGCTCTAAAGAAAGTATCAGGTGAGTAGAGACATCTCTTCAGAAATTGGAAGGTGTCCTAGTAAAGATCTCTGAATCCCAAGTCCAGTGAATCTTTCCATCTTTCCATCTGACCACCCAACTGTGGCATTCATCCATCAAGTCCAGACACTTATACAAAATGCCTAATCATCTTTCATGTTAAAGTATGAACAGATAGCCCAGATCTCAGATGTGTCTTTTAATTCTACAACCTAAGATAGAAAAGTCTACCAACAGAGAGGGGATTCAGAAGAAAAAGAAGTGCAGCAGAAAAGTAATGAAAATATCTGAAATTAAAATAAATATCCTCAGAAATAATGGAAGCCATTATATTCATGAAAAAAGAATAGGATGTTGTAAAAAGAAATGTTTTAGACAAATACATCAGTAAATGATTTACTAGCAAAACAAATCAGTAATGATATATGATACAGATGGAGAGAACAAAATAAGGAGAACAAAAAAATAGAAATGGAAAATTAGGGAGAGATTATTTTTTAAAATAATAGTGGATCCACAGAAGGTATCATACTGACTAGTAGAACTTGAAAAAAATAGAAAGAACTAATCAAAATAATACTAGAATAAATTTTATAAGAACAGAGGACATCAGACATCAGATGGAAACACCCATGGGGTGCCAGGTAACATGTGTTTTACTAAAAACATGAAATTTTAGAGTTCCAGGGATAAGGTAGATATCTTAAAAGCCTTCAATGAAGGAAACCAAACCTAATAAAACATAAAGTAAGAAAAATCAGAATGTCATTGAATGCCAATGACATGTGAAAGAAGCCAAATCAGCCTTCAAATTATTTTTAACCTGGAATTCATAGCCAGCCAATCAATCAAGTATAAGAGTAGAATAATTTCATAAATATGAGGACACAGAGCATTTCTCTCCCAAGCAACTTTTTATTTATTTTTTTATTATATATATACTACATCATTGTGTACCCCAGGGTTTTCCCATTTCCTTAACACCCATGCCCTCTGCCTCCCCCATTTTCTTCCGCTTCCCCTTCTTTTGGTCTATGGTTTGGTTCTATTGGTTGTTTCTCATTTTTCTTATTCATTTGTTTGTTTTTTCCTATATCCTTCATATAAGTGAGACCATCCCATATTTCTTTTTTCTTTCTGGCAAGCAACTTTTAAAAGAAATTTCTGAAGGGTGTTTTTAAGCCAAACAAGAGAGTAAACCAATAAAGGTGAGAACAAAAGACTCAAAATAGAGGAAGTAATGTAAGAAAGAAGTACAGATAAGTCCTGAGACAAACTGTGCATTAAGACTAGAGAACAGGATTTAAGCAGGAGAACAGAGGAATTTCCAAGAGGCATCAGGTGATCAATTGAACCTTCTGAGCATTTAGAAAATAATACTGGTTATTATTGTACAGATGTTTTTATATTGAGTTTGGGGGAAAATATAGTGCCTGGAAAATTAAATAAATGAAGAGATCATCTCAAGTTTTATGAAAAATATATCAGAAAGACAATAACCCTGTAACTCTAGTGGGCTCAGCATTGAAAAGTAGTTGCACAGATATAATCATGTAAACATTATATGGATTTAACCAAAAAGTTGCAAGATACCAACAAAATAAACATGGGTATGTTCTGCATTACACACAGAGAGATAGCTCAAAGTTTCATACAAATACAGATATACATATACAGCCTATATATTGGTATCTATCTAGCTATCTGTCTATCTGCATCTCTCTATAATGAAAATTTATAAAATATTAGGTAATAAGATATAGATACTGGCAAAATAAGAGGAGTCAAATCCTTACCAGTCATAAGGGAAAATCAAAAGGTAGTATCAAAGTTTATAATAATAAAAACATTATTTTAGCAGATAATTTAAAAATGTAAGTAAATATAAAAAATTAAATATCAGGGAACAGAACGGATGAAGTGGAAGAAGTGGACAGAAGATTGATATTTTATCCCTTTCAGTACTATTGAAATTTTTAGTGCTCTTTGAAAAAAAAATTAATTTCAAGAATTAAAAAGTTTTCTAATGACATTTCCACATGTAGGTCCACTAAGATACAGAAGAAGCAGGTGCCAGTCCACCCCCTGGAGTACAATGGACAGAAGTCAAATGAAAAGGGAGCCCTGAAACTGGGCTCAGCACCCTCTAAAAACTCACAAGCTTCTTAAGTTCTAGTGATGTACATCCTTGTTTCTAAACCACACAGTTGAAAGGTTTCAGAGGTGGGTTTAGCAGAATAATTGGAACTTTCCCTCTCTGCGACTAAAATGGAATAAGTAAAAGTTGTATTTTTCACAACTCAAGACACACTAGGGCCCTGTTTTCATTCCACTGCACAGTTAGTGACGTGAAAATAAACAATACTGGAAAGGAGGTGTTTTGTGTTTTCCCCAAGTCTCCTGAGATAGGTTGGGCAAAGGGGACGCAGGCAAACTGTTTTCACACCATGTCTCGACTGAGTCTCGCACTTCTTTGCATCTAAGAGGGATTTTCATCACTGCCTGGTTTCAGAATTGCTTGTGTATAGCCGACAAGCATGACTGGGCTCAGCCTGCATCTGTGGAGTGGCCGGAACAAGTACAGGGTGGTCTGCAAGAGCAGGCCACATATTTAAGGCTGCAGAGGGGCCGTTTTTCAGCTCAGCCCAGAATAAACTACTTCATTGGGCATCCCAAATTGCAGCCTGAACTGGTGATATATTCACCCGAAACACCAACATATATATTAAAAACAATTCCCCTAAGAAACACGAATTATTTTTTAAAGGGTTTGAGTATAAAAATACACAGCGCGAGAAAATTCACAACAAAGAATGGTGTAAAATAACGGTCAACCAGCTCTGCCTGACACAGCTTCTCCCAATCTCCCACTAAAAAGACCAGTGACTAGACAAATAAAAGCTCAAAAACCATTAATCTAACTATAACTTGATGTAGCGCTAAAATGTTAAGGGATTTCCATCAATTATAAAAACATGGAGTTGAATTGGAGAGACAGACTGAGGCATACCTGTGCTTTACTGTCTTGAACTAGAGCACAACTAGAGAAGATGTTGTGTTTCTGAACCTGAGTTCAAAGTACCAGTTCCTGCAGCCCTTTGCTGCAGAAATTGTAGGGGGCAATTTTGTCTCCCAGGAAACATTTAACAATTTTGGAAATCTTTGGGGCTGTCACAGCTTGAGGGGATGATGCTGGCATGCAGTAACTAGAGGTCAAAGATGCAGCTGAACACCCTCCAATCCCTAGGTCAGTTTCCTGAACATAAAAATATCTGGACCAAAATGCCAACAGTTTCAAGAGTGAGGAAAACTTTCATATGGTATGGGAGGTCTATTTTAAGGTAAAGAAACTGCTCACTTCCCAGTAGGAAAACATATACATAACTTAAAATATATAGCTTGAAGGCCAAAAGAATTTCCAAAATCTACACATACACAGGCCAGAGAAAATGCAAAACAAAACAACAAATACTGAGACAACCACTGACGAAGCAGCCAACTCTGCAAAAGCAAAAAGGCAAGAGCAGAAGACATTAGACAGCAAAACCCACTGAGTTTTGCAGAAAATGGCTGTGGTCAGAAATTTTATACTCGATCGATACACTGCCTAAATGGGGAGCAACACAATTCAGACAAACATGAAGTACAAAATTAAAACATATGTCATTTAGAAAAGAAAGTATTACTTGAAAACACATACCATCAGACTGAGGGATGAATCAAAATGAAGAATTCAAGAATGGAAAAGCTGGAAGTGAGTGATAAAACCTATTTAAATATAAAGCTCTCTGTGCTATTACTATATATAATGAAAATAAGAGAAAACAAATAAAAGAAACAGCATACCACCAGACACAGTGTTTTCTTCTAGCTCTAAAAACGTCTTTGTACAGCACTGTGCTAATAAATTGAAAAATCTCAATATATGGAATGGTTTTCATGAAAGATATAAATTATCAAAGTGTTACACAGGAAAAACTAAAAACTTAAAACATCAATTATGAAGGTAGACTAAAAAAAAACCAAAGTTTACATCAGAAAAAATTTCTAAGACTGAATATTTTTATAGGTGACTCTGCCTAACTTTTAAGAAACAGAAAACTATCTCACTGCTAGATTAATTACCCCAGGCATCTATAAACTATAAAATTCTGTGTAGCTTATTTTATGCTGCAAAACCGTATACCAAAACTTGCCAATGTAACTGAAAAACAAAATGAGAAATTTACATATCAGTAAAAATGTCACCATTTGGATAAAAATACTATAAATCAAACACCAAATATAACATTACCTTGGCCAACAAAGGTTTATTCTAAAAATTGAAAATTGAGTAATATGTTTTTTGTCAATTAAAACCTCTTATTAATTAAGTAACAAAGAATGCATTCTTATTTCAAAACATACTGAATATATTCCTCACTATTTTTTTCAAGTAAATACACATTATTTTTCCTTTTCATTTTCTACTTTAAACCTATGCTATTCTAAATAGTGAAATAACTAAAGTAAGTTCCATTAAAATTAGGAAGAAAATGAATTTGTTCCCTTCTCACTAATGCTTTGCACTTTTCTGGAAGATCAGACCAAAGCAATAAAAAATGAAACAGAAATTAGAGATGTAACTATTAGAAAGGAAAGAAGAAATAATCATTACTTTGGACAGTATGATTAGAGACATAGAAATTGCAAAGGAAACAACTGGAAAATATCTTATAATTAGAAAAGAAGGTTCTATAGACCATTAAAAGGAAAAAGAAAACTCTCTTTTAATATCAGAAATAGCCTGTTTTAAAAATCCCCTCAAAACAGTAATAAAAAATATCAAAAGCAATCAGAGATTTCAGAATAGTCCTAAATCATCACTCCAAAATGAAGAAAATTAAGAACATTACTGAAATTTATAAAATGAGATTTGATAAAATGGGAGACAGGTACCTGGACAGAAGAACAAGTATAATCAATTCCTAAATTAACAGATAAGTTTAGCACATGACCAAATAAAATAATCAGATACTGACTGCTTGGTGGTATAGAAGACAGTATCAAAATGAGTAGGAAATTTGATGAAAAATAAATATCCAAGATCTTCTGGTTAAATGAATGGTCAAGAAATTAAGTCTGATTACAATGATGTGAAATACATATATAAATAAATTATATAATAAAAATTAAAATAAAAATAGATTCACAGGTAGTTATAAGATTGAAGTGAGAAAATATGAGTCAAATCTATATCATCTTGATCAAATTAAGTAAAAACATATTTTATGACATTAAAAAAGGAAATTAAGTCTGTAAAAAGAATAACTATAAGCAATCCTACCCTTTTATACAACTGTTTGAAAAGGGAAGTACAAAATTGGTACAATCATTGATAAACAAAGCACTAGAACAGGACAGTCTTAAAATAGACCCAAGTACATTTAAGTACTTAATAAATTATAAAGAAAATGGCATCGTATATGGGGTAGAAACACATTGGGACAATTGGCTATTGGGGAAAAAATTAAATTAGGTTCTCACCTTATTACTATTTACTAAAAGACATGCCAGGTGGGTTGAAAAGTTAATACAAAAGCTAAAAGCATTTAAAACAAGATTATATGCATATATTACTTTGATATTTAATTATCCTAATGTTTTAATGAAGCAGCTTAAAAATAACCAGCAGAAAATATAATTGTAAATTTAACTGAAGGACAGTCTAATCATAAAAGCTCTGGGAGAAAAGGGGTGGGTTCACAAAGAAAGCTGAAAACATTTCATACATAAGAGTTTAAAGCTTGTACTATTAAGAATCATAGAATGAGGTAATAAGACATACTACAACCTTGAGAACATTCTGCTAAGTGAAAAAAGCCAGTTACATAAGATCATACCTGTTAAGATTTCACTTACATAAAATGCTGAGAAGAGGCAAATCTTTCGAGACAGAGAGGAGATCGTTGGTTATCAGGGGGAAAAGACTTGGGGTAAAATGAGGAGTGGCTACTTATGGGGTTTCTTTTGAGGATTATAAAATATTCTAAAATCGATCATTGTGATGGTTCCACAACTTTATGAATATTCTAAAACCACTGAATTTCATACTTGAATAGAGTGGTTTGTGTGGAATGTGAATTATATATTCCAATAGAACTGCTGTAAAATTTTAATGGTAAATTACCAATTGAGAGAAATGTTTGCAATGTATTAAGGAAATATTCATAATTTTGATATATAGGGAGCACTTAAAAATAATAAGTAGAACACTAACATTCCATTGAAAATGAGGAAAAATCAGTGAACAGATAATAAATGACTCGTAAACTAATGAACAGATTTTATTCTATCAAGTTAACAGAGATTTAAGAAACAACGATGTTCAATGCAAAGGAAGGTGCCAAAACAAGGACATTCTCATTTCCTGTGACAGAAGCTTCACTGGAGACTTTGTTAGAAAGCAACTTAGAAAAAGGCACCCAGCCCATTACCAAATATATACCCCTTTCATTCCAACACTGTGAATCCATCTTAAAGAAATAAGGATTTATGCAAGCTGATGTTCACAGCATCATTATTTGTGACTATTTATAATATCTACAAATTACAATGAACATAAGTGCTCAGAAAGGGAGACATGGTTAAATAAATTATGGATCAGCCACAAGACTGAATATTATGCAGTCATTAAAAATGATGTTTTCCAATAAATTTAATGACAGGGAAAATGATCACAATGTAATGTTCAATGGATGAGATATAAAATTGCTACAATATGATACCATACACACAATGCTAAAATAAAATACACCAAAGTGTTGGCAGAAATGATCTCTAGATGTTGGCCTTCTGCATAAATTTCATTTTTTTCTTTATAGTTTTCACATTTTTTATGTTTTCTCAATAGGCAATTTTTATTTCTGTAGTGGTAATAGTATTTTTTCTATAATATTCATCTTCAGACAAGTCTTTAACACAAGAGATGAACAACTGCAATGCTCCCCTTTAAAGCTGGTACCTACTTTGCACACACTTACCTATCCTGTGCTTCAGGGTCTTGGAGTGGAGGTAGTTGTAAAGGCCCATTTACCCTCCTGTATGTGGTCCTGCCCTGCTTGACTAGCACAGCAGTCTTAGTTGGTCCAGAGTTTCATAATAAAACACTGCACACAGGGAGGTTATAAACAGCACCAACTGACTTCTCACAGTTCTGGAGGATGCAAGTCCGAAATCAGAGATCCTCTTCCAGGTAGCAAATTCTCATTGTGTTCTCACATGGTAAAAGGCGAACAGGAACTCTCTTGAGTCTCCTTTATAAGGGCACAATTCCCTTGAGGTTCCAACCTTAATATCTCTTAACTCCAAATGCCATCCATCACCTTAGGATTTCAATATGTGCATTTTGGGGGGATACAAACATTCAGACCATAGCATGGATTAAGGGTCTTCCCCACCACTATGCTCCAGCTCATTTAGGTTTCTTATCTATGAGGATTCTCTGAAAGCAGACAATATTGGTAAGACCAAAGGTCTTTTTATCCAAAATGACATTTATTTCATCAAGGAGCACATGAAATGGTCGGAATAGTGTGTTCAAATAAATCTGAAGAGGCATGAACCTATACCTCTGAATTATATATGGTATTCTATACCAACAAAAAAATTACTTTAAAATATTGTTATGCTAAAATAAAGTTAAGGAGCCTCTAGATATCAGTAAGAGAGAGAGAGAGGGACAGAGACAGAGATGGAGAGACAGGGAGAGGAATATTACTCAGTCTTAAAAACTAAGGAGATTCTACATCTGTAGCAACATGGATCAACCTGGGGGGCATCATGTTAAATGATACATCAGACTCAGGAAGAAAAATATTGTATGATTGCATTTATATGTGAGAAATATATATACACAAAATCTCCAAGCTCATAGTAACAGACAAACAGTAGAGTGTGACAACTGGGGGATGGGGTGAAAGGGCAGATAAAAGTACAAAGGTGGCTGCTGGGAGGAGTCAGGGAGTTATTTTTCAATGGAAACAGGGCTTCAGTTTTGCAAGATGAAAAGAGTTCTAGGATGGAGGGTGGTAATGACTTCATGACAATATGAAAGTTCTTCATCCCACTGAATAAGCACTTTAAATGGATTAATAAAGCAAGTTCTATACTCTATGTAAATTGCTGCAATAAAAAAGGAAAGAACAACTCATGGTAGACTCTCTGGAAGAGATGAGACAGAATCCTTGCTCAGGTTCCTCCTATGCTAGAATCAAAGCTTGCATTATAGGGAGTATGGTATGGGATGCTAAGTATTTTCTGTGCAGAGTTTGACTAGGTGGTTTGTGCAGGTTAAGTCTCTTGTTGCTTCTGCATCATCCTGTCCAAGGCACAACTTCAGCCTGAAACTTCTATCACCCAGTTCCTATCAGCTGGCAAGATTCACTCCTGTTCAGCATTGAGGAGAAAATAAGATGATCATGAAAAGTCCAAGTGCAATCTCTATCACACAGTGTCACTCAAAAAATGATAAGAAAGCAACCAGTAGCAGAAATAACTCCTGGATTTATTCAGCATTTCAGCTATGATACTGGTGAATGCTGTTTGTGCCTTGCCTGGGGACAGAAGGGTTGGAAGTAACCACGGAACAGCATGGACAATGGTTTCAATGTTAACCAAAGTTTTAGGAATCTGCAAAGTGTGCTCAAAGGAGAAAGAGACTGCTGTGAAGTGAAGCTGGGGATCAAGGAAGACTCCATGAAGAAAGCAAGTGGTCCTTTCAGAAGGAGTGGGACTATAGAGAAAGACAATATCTAAGTTGGGTGTTGGAGAAGGGGAGGAAGCACTGGAGGAGGAACTCAGGCATCAGCAAGGCCCCATAGGCAGGAGTGTAATGTGAGCTGTGTAGATGCTGTCCCCCAGGGAGCCCCCTGAAGAGCTAGAGCTCAGTTCTGGATCAGCACTCCCACTTGTAATAGCTGACAGGTCCTGCTAGCCACTCATCACACTGTCTCTCAGAGGATCTACACCTCTCTGGGTAGAAGTTGAAGAGAACATGAAAAGAGGGGTGACTGTTGGAAGACCAAGTACCCTCATGTTTGGAGGCACACAAAAACCAGGAAAAGAGGTATTCTTTCTCCTTTCATCAAAGGCAGGTTCATCTGTCAGGCCCAGTTTGAGCATCATCTCCTATTCACCACTTCCCCTCCCTCTTTTTGTCCCCTTTAAGCCCCAAGACACCCCATCTCACAACCCAAGTGCAATCACCTGTCAAAGATGGCAGGCAAAGATGATTTTCATGTGACTCAGTGTAGGAGAGGTCTTGCCTGTACTCATTCATTTAGTCAACAAAAACAGACTGAATGACCCCATTGACCAGGCCCCATGGTGGACATGGGGGAGTGCCACAGTGAAAGGCAGTTTTTGACCCCAAGTTGTTCAGTCTCCAGACAGGAAAAATGAATCCAGAGCTCCTGAGTGCTCAGGTGACAGGTTGAGATAGGTTTACAGGGAAGTGAGAACAACGATCTCCTGGCTGATGGAGAGGGACTTGCTGGGTGCCCTCACCCCCAAGGCCCAGCCCAGGCACTGCAGGAGCCCTGGAAAGTGACTGTCTGTGGAGATGCTGAAAACACCTGAGTATTTAGTCACACACACATGCAAATCCCATGTTCAGTTTCTGCTGCCAACTATACCTCACAGGCTACTAAATTTAAGATTTATCAGAAGGTTCTGGCTGCTTGGGAAATAATGATTTATTCTCCCTTTTGCTCACACACACACTATTTGCAATCCTTTGTTCTTGGTTTCCCACATTTAATTACCTCAGGATAAATCTGATTTCCCTTCTTGGAAAAAATCTCTCTTTTGTTTTCTTTTAATTTCCCTTTCTTTCATGTTGCATTTGACAAAGCTGGAAGAGACAACCAAGACAGATGAGCACGGAGGGTGGGAGAAGCAGCGATGCCAGCGTGGCTCCAGAAGCCAGTGCTCACATGGTGCAGGCCACCTCAGCTCTGAGTCCAGAGTTAAAGTTGAGGAGAAGCACCCTGTTTTTACACTTAACTCGATAAAAAATACATAAAAATAGTTTTTCATTCTGGGAGGGTAAGGCCAAAGTTTAAGCTATCTTTCCCAGCCTGCCTGAGGAAAAAGTCTACCAATTCTGACTCTTCTACTCCCCTTTGGAGAGAAGGCCTTTCCCCATCAGGCTTGCCGAACACCAGGCCAGGGGACAACAGTCTGAGTCTCTCCAGACCAAGGAAACCCTGCTGGCCACCATTCTGAGAAGTAAGCATGACAGACATCTTAAAGAAAAGGCAACAAATGGATGGGGTGGAGGCAATGATTACCTAGGGAAATTCTACCCTGTTCTTGAAAGAAGAGGGTGAAATGCTAATGATTTTCCTGACAAGTGGGAGGAGACTCCGTCCTGGGAGGGAGGACGCTGCCACTCAGGATTCTGAGGCCTGGATCTGAGCAGCTCGGGCACTGTGCCCGCCTGGCTTGGCAGTGCTGGGCAGGACAGAACGCTGGACGTGATTCAGCTTGCCAGTCACATGCTGGGCGGTCACAGGAGAGTCACCCAGCCCTTCTCAGCCTTAGGCCCCTCACAGTATTCCCTTCTATTCTGCCTCCATTGCTCTTTGTTCTCCACACACACTGGCCAAGGTGGGGGATACTGTGGTTATTACTGTTATTATTTCACACAAGTCGTATCAGTGGTTTCGCTCCCCCAAACCCTCCAATCACTTTGTTCACACTTGGAGGGTGAATAAATTTCAATTCAAGTTTGTTCTTTTGAAAAGGCAGTTTTATTGGCAAATGGTGAAGTGAATGGTTAAAGACTTTAAACCACCAAAACCACTGACCCAGCTCCTTGGATGGAAGCCACACCCACCATCATTCTGCATACCTGGGCTGTACTGGAGGACAGGGCTGTTTGGCTGGAAGTCTTGCCAGGAGACCAGAGCTTCCCTTCCTCATTGTAATTTCAACATCATATCCAATAGATCTGATACTTGACCACTCCAATCTTCTAACCTGGCCCTACTCTACTCATTTAGGATGGGCAGGCACAGGGGTCCTGAACAGAAGAGTGCCATCTCTACTGGCCAGAAAGGAAATTTGGGGGCCACATACAGGCCCACACCCCCTAAATGGTTCCTAATTTTCAGATGTCATCAGACCACTGTCCTCTTCACAGTGCTGCAGCCTCTCTGTGCATCCTGACCTTTCATGTGCAAGATATTCCCACTTAAGATGTTCATACCTGCTGGGTTTCTGCCTGAAATGTTCTTCCCTATATGTTTGGATCCCCAGTTTCTGCTCTCAGCTTAAGAGGCATCTCTTCACAGATGCCTTTTCCGATTACCCATCTAAAGTGGGCCAGTCTCAGGAACTTTTCTGTCCTGTATTCCTTCCCAAGCATTGTCTCAAGCAGGCGTTTCTGTTGAAATATTTTCCTCTGTTGCTGAGCCCTCCATCCCCACCCACCCCCAACAGAGAAGAAGGCATACAGAACATGGCTAAAGGGCAGCTCCATTAAGAGCAAATAAAAACAATCACATGCCTCTTGCTGTAGACATGTATCAATACTATGGCTATATGTGGGCAGAGATACAGAGTCAGCCCACACTCCTAGGCTCCTGACATTTGCCTCCCTCAACCCCCCAAATCACAGAAATGCCAACTTAGCCCACCATTCTTTTTTCCGTGATCTGTTTCTGACCAAGTCTTTTTTTTTTTTCCTTCTATTTGTGGCTCCCCCTTTGAAGGCTATCACAGGTGTGGGAGAGGCTGGGTGGGGAGTCTTGGTATTTCTTAAACCCAGCAGCTCATGGGAATCACCTAGGAAGAATCTTAAAATATCACTTTCCATAATGTATTAAGGACAACTTAGAAGGTCAGGTGAGGGGTGGGGTCTGGCATCAATTTTCATTCAAAAACTCCCAGGCAGTTATCAAATTCATACAAGGACCCCTGGATCACTGTTTTGGGCTGTGTGCTATCTTTGTATAAAGGGCCATTCCCTCCTTGTTCTCAGGGACATGCCAGGGGGCACTGGGTTAGCAGGCAGATGGACACTGAGATGCCTAGTGACTTTAGAGCTGGAGATGTGGCACCAAAAAGCAGCAAGACAGCATAGGTGCTGGAACAGCACAAAACCTAGTCCTACCTGCAGAATGATGTGGTCCGACTCCAGGCCAAAATGGGATGGCCATGCACAGAGGAGTTGGAAACCAGAGCCTGTGTCAGAGAGTGTGGGAAGTGCCTAGCACTGCCACCCTCCAACCCCATCACCTCCGCTGAACAGCAGCCCAATGACCCCCCCGCCCCTTGGGACAAATCTGTGATTGACTATGATTAGAAAGTCTGCCCCTCTTGAGGTCCATTAAATAAGAAGAAAGGAAAATAAAACCAAATAAGTAAAATCTAGAAGAAATAGCTACAACAGTCAATAAAAGAGTGGAAAATATATGCCTACATGAAGACAGGGCTAGAGGTATACTACAATGCTGAAATTCAGAGGCTTACCTGGCCCTCCATGAAGGCCAGCTGGTGCCTGCTTCACAGGTTAGTGACACATACTCCCTTGGGAAGGCAGCCTTCAAAACAGAAGCCATCTGGAGCAATGACCAAAGCTGGACAGATGTACCCTGCCCGCCAGAGTGGAACCTCTGTGAAGGTGCACGCTTCCTAGTGTTTAGCACAAAGCCCAGCCTCTGCACATACTCCATAGCTATTTGCTGAATAAAGGGCATTACTCACCCACAGGTATGCTCTTTCTGCTATTAGCAGCCTTCTTCTAAGAAACAGCTGGCTAACTCAAACTCAGCACCATTCTGGAGACTAACAACAGAAACTAATATGGTTAAATGGAGGAAATGGGCAAGGAAGGTTGCCTTTTGGAAAACAATGGAGCCATTCTCAGAATCACCACAAAGGTTAGGCAGGAGACAACACAGGCTGAGCCCAAATAGCACCACAAGGAGGGTCTGGGTCTGTCTGTCTGGACACTCCAGACAGCCTCTTCTGCCCTGCCTAATGCCCAATGCCCAACTCTCCCAGAATCTCCAAGTCACCCTTCAAAAATTTAAACTCACTGTCAGGAGTTGAGTCAGGAACCCATGCCCTCGCTCCCCAGAGGTAAGAAGAAAGACCACCTGAGCAATTTAGGTATCCCAACCCTGTTCAGGCTCCAGGTGGATATCCCACCCCCTTTTGCCTAGAAAAGGAAAGAATATTCAGCTTCTGGATAGAGCCTCCACCCCACCACCACCAGATACAAGTCTGTAGCAACAAGGAACCCCATCTTCAACTTCCGGAATGAATTCTTTCCAACAGACGTTTAAAGGCAGTCAAGTTTAAAGCAAGAATACTCTCTTGCTTGACATCTAATTGAGTCAGGTTTATAATCTAGTGTTTACAATGTGCTAAATCCACAGGCAAGAGGAAACTGCTGCAGCTGTAACTTTAGCCTCTGGTTACCAAAGGAGCTGGGACACTGTCTTGGAGGAGATATTTGAAAACAAGATCATAGTCTTACAAATCTAGGGTGATTCCAGCTATGGACTGAATGTGGGGCACAAAGTTGTTGCAATCCTAGCTGCAAGCAGGGATCTGAACACATTACTTTTCTTTTGGGGGAGTGAGGAATAAGGGGGTACAATATAACCATGCAAACGTGACCAATAATGTACAATAATTACAAAATAAAATTTTTAAATTACTTTTCTTTCCCATTGGATCTGAGCCACAGGATTCTCCATCCAAAATAATGTTTGACACCACTTTGTTCTCATCCCCAACCTGTCCTGCTCTCACCTTAAGGGTGCCTGTCTAAATTTGCCACTAACCCTCCCAGATGTATTCTTTGACATAAGGACTCTGAGGCATAAAGTAGCAACACTGTGGGTCAGGCTGCTCCCTCCCAGTGATTATAATCTGCTCTATCTCACCCCTGACAAGCAGTTACTGAGTACACAGATGGCCTAATGGGAGGGGAGAGCATTGTTGGTGTGCACTACCAGGGAGACCACATGTGCATTTGCAAATACAAAGTGCAGTGGGACAAACTTCTGTACCTTCCTCAATGCCCTGAGAGTTATTACTAAGGTCTGAGACAATGGGGTTATTGTTCTTTGTTTTTATGAACAAGGTGAATCAATGATTCCCACTTCTCTGTTCTCAACTTTCCTTTCTAAGAAATGGAGGCAACTCCCTTAACCCCTATTTGCCACTATCCCGACTAGATACAAGTGGGGATGATTTTGGAGAATGAAGGACCTTTATGCTGAAGTGATCAGATACCACAGCTATTACGATGTCAAGGCTTGAAGCTACATTGAAGAAGGGAGGGTCTGGTTACCTACAGTACCTCCAGCAGCAGCCCCGGTCTTCCAGGCAAGCACAGCCAGACCAAGGACCTGAAATTACGGGAATAGATGGCTCTCATGCAGCAGGTGGGGTCAGCAGGTTCAATGGCTTAAACTTTCTCCTAGGTTTCACCATCTGCCTTTACTGACAAACAAGCTGAGATTCTTAGACAGAAGGGGGAGGTGACTTAGGAAAACCTCAGTGCCAACACACTGGGGACAGACTGCAGGAACATGTTGGCCAAGAGATGCCCCTTCACATGATCCATGTCAATTGGAGAAATGGAAAAAACAAGTCATTCACATCATAAGTTGAATCATACCCTGGCCTTGGTCAGGAAGATGACAGAGAAGCAAAGCTGTCTCTGAAGCCCTCTTTCTCCTCCCACCTACCTCTAATGTAAAGGAAGAGTAGTTTGCCCCATTACAAAGTGCACAGACAATATAGTGGAATTTGGAAGAACAATGAAGACTAACACAACCTCCTAGGACTTTGGGCAAGATCTGGATTCTCTAAAGGCAAGCACTGTACCTTCTAATGACATAAGAGCCGTGACTTACAAGGAAGGTGGGAAACCTGAGGAATAGCTCAAAGGATGCTCTTCTCTTCACTGATGTCTCTTTCTCCCCAGCCACCAATAGCCTGGGCTGCGGGTTTCTGAATGACAGAAACTTCCAGAAAGTGTACAGGAGGCAAAACTTCAGTGGGTCACAGCTCACAGAATATGCACCCCTCAGAATCACCAGCATAAATTTGACTATTTCTATGAAGAAAAGTTCCAAGAAGAAGATTGGGCAGCACTGGGAGAAAGGTTTCCTGAGGTAAAGGCTTGCAATTGCCACTTGAAAAAGTCAATATATATCTCAAGGCACATTCTGGCAAATCACAAAACCTCTAGAATAAAAAAGAAATTCAAATGGAGAGAAAAACCCCAATCTCCTAAAAAAGGTAAAAACCAGGTTCTTCCTTAACTGACCATAGCAATGGCAATGTCAAGGACACTGAAGCAATAGCCATAATTCTGAGCAAAGGAATCTGCATCATCTGTTTTTCAACCCCAGGGATGTTACCTCCAACTCAAACACACAATTGGGAAATGATCCAAACAGTCTCAAGAATGCCGAGATCCAAGGACTAGAGCACCAGTGGATGATGGTGGTGGGGAGGGGATAGTTGGATGGTCTGGGGGTAGAGAGGGGATAGGACTGGAATCAAGATGCTAACAAAAACTGTAGAGCCTCTATCAACGTGTGGTTCTTAGCAGCACGGATATCAGAAGAGGTTGGTTAGAAACACAAATCCTCAAGTCCCACCTCAGATTTGCTGCCTAAGAATCTATATTTTGAAAAAATTTCAGGGATACACATACACTTTAAAAGTTGAGAACTACTGTCCTAGAATAAAGAAATAGAGGACAGACAATGGCAGCTGAGAGGGGTTATTAAGGTAGGTTCAGTCAGGGTTGGGAAGACAGCCCTGACTGAACATGACGTGAAAGCTACAAACAAAGCTACAAATTTTAACTTGGTCAGTGTAAAATTAGTAATCAGAAATTCAGAGCTGAAGGGGAGAAGATCATAGGATATCAGCAGACATGGAAATTTTAAAACTGGGAATAAATTGCATTCCCACACATATATACATACATAAATTTTTACAGGTAACTACTTTAGAAATTGAAGTAACTTATAATGAACTAAACTATTACCAAGCTTTAGCAATTTTTGCAGCCTTAATTTTTCTGCCTATTAAATTTAAATCAAACATATTGTTTTTAATTTAAAAATGTGTACAGTAAGAATCTATTTTTGTGAAAGTGTTTCAATTTACCTAATTAGCTATCATTCTATCAGAGAGAGGGAGCTGAGATGATGTTCACCAAATGTTAATACTTTCTGCCCCTTGGTAGAATTTGAAGTCACTTTTTTCACTTTTTTTGGTCATACTTTTGTATGTTACTTGATTAAATAAATAATAGCTTCATATCAGTTTCACCAAAAAAACGTTCTTAAGAAGCATCATCAGAAATGTCTTTCTTTTAAAAGATTTTCAATGGTATTCTAACTTGTATTTAGGTTTTATACATCTTAAGGAAAAATGAGTTAAGTGAGGTTAAAAGGAGCTGGCTAAAAATGCAACTGTTCCAGGTAGGTCTGCTAACCACTGCTTTTCCATTATGAGGATATTAGAAAAACCTTGCATTGCTTTTCATTTAGAAGCTTCTCAGGTAGTCTGTGAGCTGCCTGTTCAAGGCTGTAGGCCCCAGGCCGGTGACTGCAGCTGAGGGTGTGACCTGTTCTCAGTGTTCTCCACCCCATCTGAGCTCATGGAGGCCCCCTTTCGCTTTGTTCTCTGCTGCTCTCTGTGCTTCTCACAGGGAGATGGGGAGAGACTTCAGCTCATGTTACCTTAGCTGCACAATAGAAGACCCCAACTTTTAAGAAATGAGTGTGAGCTACACCCCAGATCACCTGTTCTCAAATTTTATTGCTTATCAGAATCACCCCTAAAAATCTTGGTAAAACTAAAACAGGTCCAATGCCTCCTTCAAGGCATCTGGGGTCTGTGTGCACATCCGCACCTCTCCAACTGATCCTGACTTCCACAAAAACATGTAGGCAGAACCAAACTCTGTGAAGGGGCTAGAATATTGGATGACTTCCAACCTTCCCAGGATCCTATCTGCAGTGAAGGCCAAGAACCACTGTCCTCACATCTACACTGTGTCTAATAAAGATCTTGGCTGCTCCCTTTGCCCAGCCACACGGGGCTCTGCAACTTGGCAAGAGGGTGACAGACAGGCGAGTCCACATCACAGTAACCACATCTGTCTAGCAAAGGTCTGCACTGATACACTTATTTTGCTGACACTCAGATATGTGACTTCTCTTTTCCATCCCAAGACATACTGAAGTTGCATTCAAACAAAATAACATCCTTTATATCAGCATCGTTTTTTTGCAGATGATGGAAGTGAAGACCAGGGTGGCAGATGGCAGCAAACCCAACTGTGACCCAACTTCTTGTAGTCCTATGTCACTCCCTTTGGACTAGGAAACGCCACCATGCATTCAGATCATGGTAAGCCCCCCTTTGGACATAGTTTCATCAATAACTCTTCATAGGTGTCATTTTCACCTCTCCCATTTTTCTGAGATTCCACAAGGGACTACTGACCCTGAGGTGTGACATCCCAGAGATTGTCGAGTCTTCTTTCTAGAAGCTGAACATGCCAGTACATTTTTTGAAAGTAATTACACATTCAGTAAGATGATGGAGGCCAATTTTCCCCAGGATATACAGTGAAGTGGTTGAGAGCACACATTCCAGAATCAGCCCAAATGGGTTTAAATGCTGATGTTATGACTCAGGATAAATGATTTAACCATTCCTGCACCACTCTGTCCTCACTGTTGAAATGCCTCACACCTGTCTCATAGGATTTATGAGAATTAAATGAGCTCATATATATTAGTAGGCATAGCAAAGTGTCTGGCATATATTGTAAGCACTGTGTATGTTTGCTGTTAATATTCTCACATTGTACCTACATATCTTAATGCAATTAGCTTTTTCTTTTCTTTCATTTCCATAGATCAAGTCAGTGCTTCCCTGACATCCCCACACTTCCACTGTCCCACCTATTTTTTCCCTACTAGCAGAACTCAGGCACCAATAGTAGCTCTGTTGTACCCTCTCCATTTGTAACTACTGTACTAGTCATCTGATTTCAGCAATGTGTGAGGCCCTCAGAGTTTCTCCATGTGCATGATGGTTGGCTAAGACCTCATTCATCCCATTAGTAATAATTCTGTTAAATAACTGTATCTTGTCAGCCATGAGAAATTGGTTGTCATCACTTGGCACTGCCCTTGGTCCTGACCTAATCAACATTTTAATCCATAAAGTGGAGGTAAAATATTTAATGGATTGTATATCAAATCAGGAGGTGACAGAAAGCTGGAAGAAATGACTAAACTGTTGGTGAGTGAGTTAAGATTCAGATTGATCATGGGGGTTTGGAGTTCTGGACTGGAGCCAAGCAAAGGTGAACTCTAGGCAGGACAAATGTACACTATAAATCAAGGTGCTGTGGTGCCCCAGCACACTCTGCAAAGAAGGCGTGGGAATACCAAGTAAATCCGCATTTTCAGCACTGGACTGAGAATAGAGCTGTACCCCAGAAAGGTACAGTCCATTGTCCTCTGAACTAACAGGGTTCCTTCTAAGGACTTCTGTATAGATGTGAAAGCTGTCGATAATAAAAATATCAATACTAGATTTTTTAGAAATACATGGATCCATTTGCCAGCATTTCTTTCAGGTTTTATATTTGAAAGTAACTGACTCACGAAGGATGGCACTTTTTGTGGTTCTTTGGAAGGTCTATGATTAGAAATTGGAAAACCAGGAGGTGTCTCTAATGGAACATGGCCTTCTAACAATCAGGAAGTTTCTTGTCACTAGCTGTATATGGAGGCTTTCAAGGCTGGGAAGGAAGCAGATCGAGGACTTCTGCTCAGTTAGGAGCTGGAGTCTTAGGTCTCCTTCCAAGGTGCCACCTCATGGTTGTATGAATCACATGGAAAAATTGGAGCTGTAAGTAGAGGGAGTTTGGGCAATGGGTAAACTGAGTCAGCAGTCTTTCTTTCATACCCCAGTTGTTTAATCCTCCTTGGTATTGCCAGCTTACTTCTATCTAGATATGGGGCCAGTGTGGCATCTTATTTGTGACAGTCACCTCACCTATGGCAGAAGACTCCAAGAGAAATGCAAATGAAGTTTGCCAGGACACAACTAATGTCAGGGAGGTAAAGATGAAAATGTTTGATATAAGACCCTATGGATGGCATCAAACCAACCCTATATTTTAAGGCTTGGAGCATTACTTACCATGATCTTCTGAAAGAAAATATGTGGTCACACATCTAGATTTAAAATGCACACAGCTTCTCATGCCATATCCCAACACAGGGAGATGTGCATTCCTGCAGAAAACTCTAGTCTACAAGGATGCTCATTGCAACATTCTGTGTCAGACTTCACAGGCTTCCTGTCTTTCTAATGTTATTTTTAATTGTGGTTAAATATACATAACATGACATTAAACATTGGAACTAATTACAAGTGTATTCAGGGTCATTAAATTCATAATAATTATATAACCATCAGCAAAACATTTTCATCATTCCCAAGATAAAACTCTGTACCCCTTAAAATATAACACCCCATTCTCTCTGTCACTTGCTGCCCACAACCTTTGATAATTCTTCCCCATTTGCCTATTCTAACTACCTCATAGAAGCAAAGTCATAAATTATGTCTTTCTGTTATTGGCTACTTTCACATACCATATTTTGCAGGTGTATCCATAACATACTATGCATTGATAGTTCATTCCCATTTATGGCTGAATAGTACTCCACTGGATATTTATAGCATATTTTATTTCTCTATCCATCTCTGATGGACACAGGAATGTTTCTGCCTTTTTTGTATTGTGACAAATGTTACTATGTACATTCTTGAAGAAGTAATCTATTTGAGTCCCTGCTTTCAATATTTTTATGTAATACTCTTTTTACTGGAAAAAATAATAAGTTATTGTACATCCACACATTAGAATACTATAAAACCATTAAAGACAGATTTATGATTCTTGTATAGAATCATCTGTACAATAAATTATTAAACTTTTTTTAAAAAGGAGTAGGAGAGAAACAGAACAGCAGTAGCAAGCCATGGGAGGAAGCCAGTGACTGGCTGCTGAATAGACTGTCTCTGGAAGGCTCCACAAAAGCTAAAAAAAACCAGTGCTCTGACCAGCCATGGAACCCAGGTCAGTGGAGAGTCTTACTCTGCATTTTATGCCCTTTATACTTTTAGAAATATTTTGATGAATTGAATTTTTACTTTATTAATTGACACTTTTAAAAAATGGTATCTGATCTCTTAAAAACTTGAGTATGGTCACAGAGCCAGCAGAAGGGGAGCTATGTGTAAACAGGGGGGACTGCAGAACAGCCCAGGAAATAGAAGTAAAGGACCACCTGACATTTGTCACTTCAAGCCCTGGAAACCTCACTGTGCTACCTCTATCTAAACACCATGTTCACTATCAAAAGCCTCCCCTGTGCCTTGTAGCCTGTTGATTCCAATCTCCCCACTTCTTCTTTTCTTTCTTCCTTCCCTAGAAAAATAATCTGGAGAGCTCCAAGATGAACTCACCCTGCCTCAGTCTGCTAGAAAAGGGGGCTGTCTGTTGAGCCTCAAAGTTGCAGAGACATCCTGGCCCAAGGAGAGTCACAACCCATCAGAGAGGCTTCTGTGACTCTCCTCTGGGCGCACTATGCTAAAAAAGTGTCTGCACAGAGCCAGTTGAACAGACCTCACAGGATGATAATCAAATCATATTTTAAAATGACATGAAGAGGGAAGTCAGGACAAAAGCCTGTGAAAAGAAAAATAAGGTGGAAGTTGCAGAAATTGGTGCTCTGTATTCTAAGGCCTTCCTGGCTCCTAGCAGGGTTTGAGATTAGTGTTGATAATAGCTTCACCATAGGACCACAGAAAATCAATGGAACCAGGACAGAGGCAGGATCCATTTATCTTCTTGGGGTGAAATAGAAGGTGTGATTTTAAAAAGACAAATTATACCAAATGTGTGTAATTGATGTGCATACACAGAACCATGCAAGGAAGGCCAAGCGCACACAATTGCACAATATCAGGCATTATTCTCATCAAGAGTTTCTTGTAACAATGTCAACCCCAGGGCACGGTTCAAGTACTCTGGAGAGTAGTACTAGGAATTGAGTTCTAGAATATGGTGCATTATTTTTACATGGTTAATTATTTGTTTGAAAGGGCAATGAAGAATATCAAAAGGAAAAACCAATTTGTAGCTCTTGTTTATAAGGAGACTACTTGGTTAGGACAGGACTCCAGCTTTCATTCAATCATCCTTCTGCTCCTCGTTTAATTGGGCTGCTTTCCCTCTTGTGAATTTTTCCCTTAGTTTAAAAGTCATTATTTATGTGCATTTTCTTCACTCTCATGGGCAGATGTGATGACCTTATCACATCTGGTGTCAGTACCTGACACACAAAAGATTCTCAAAGAGGTTTTATTTATTACTCATTAGTTAATTGGGGGGGGGAGGTGGCTTTTCATTCAAGAAAGCAATATAAGCAGGTGCCAAGAGATAACACTTCTTAACCAGCTTTTCCACCCCACTTGCAATGCTAAGTTTTTATTTGAGGGGTTCAGGTAAGTCTTCAGAGAGGTAAATTGCCAGTATAGTCTGGGTTGGTTATGGGGGGGAGGGGGTTGAGGGGAACTGCTGCCCCTTGTCTGGAAATCAGGGAACCCAAGATAATGACCATCTTTCTATGGGTTCACCATGTGTCTGCAGCTGATAGAGCCCATCTCTGGAGATTGGTATGGAGCAATACCCCAGAAGTGTGAAAAAGAGGATGCGGGCTGTGGGAGAGCCCTTCTTCTGGCTCCATCAAAGCTTCCTAGAACCTTCTGGAACGAAAACCAATGTTAATGCAAAGCAAAGGCTACCTGAAACAAGGTTCCCTGCTGGAGCTGCCCAGTCTTTTGTGTGGAAGTTTCTTCTGCCATTAGCTGGGCCTGAGGGCTGACAGGCAACCCTTTCATCCTTCTCCATTTTTCTACACAAGCCTCGAAAACACCTCCCCCCTCTTCCTCTTGATGATTCTTTCTCCTTTTCCAGTTGGCTAAAAAAAAGTGAGCACCCTCCCTATCTCTCTTATACACCCCAAGGTATCTCTGTCACTGGTCACGTCTCTCCTCTCTCACCCAACAAATCCCTGCAATTACCTTGTCCAGGAACCTTGCTGGTCCCAGTAAGAGAAGACCCTTGCCCTCACAGAGCACTCAGATCAACCACTTCTCCCCACAAACTGATTTCACCCTTGTCAGCTCAGACTCAGGCTGGCTTTTTCAAATATTCCTTCTCAGTCTTGCAAATTGCTCTTTCTAGTCACAATCTCTTTCCCTTAGGACATAAAGCTGATCAAATCTTCCCGTTCCAACAACAGCAGCAACAGTAACCAAAACAAAAAACCTGCTGGCATGCTGATTTCCCCTTAAGCCCTTTTTTTCTCATCTTTAGTTTTTCCTTTAAAATCTATACTTAACTGCATCTATTTTCTCAATCTACTCAGCCCTTCAACTAGCGAAAGGACTGTGTCCATCGTGCTTCAGAAAGTGAAGGCACCAGTGAATGACCAGCTATCAGTTCTACCTCACTTGTCACAACCTGTTCCCCTCTACTTCCCCCACTCCTCCCATCACCCCATGTACCTCTGTGCTTACTCTGCTCTCTTCCTCTGTATGGAGCTGGGACTTCTCATTCTTGTTGGCTTATCTTCTCCCATTACTGCCACCATGTCCTCCAAACCCAGCATTCTGTTCTCTTACCTCTGCTCTCTTCTGCTACATTCTCTTTGACAATGATGCCCCAGTTTAATTTTAAAAACATCTATTGAACACGAGGCACAAGACACTGTTTTAGGCACCGTGGGTGGAATAGTGAATCACAATTCTTTCAAAAAGCTAACAAATGGGGGAAGGGACAGAGACAATTTACTTAACATGCTATATTAAAAGACATTCTGACTCAAAATAGGGATAGCAGCCCCAAGGCACAATATCAGTAAAACCATATGATGTCAGAGAAATGCTGAAATTTCACAACCTTTCTTTAAAGGAATGACAGACATGTGTCAGGATGGAGAGACAGCATCTGCATTGGAAATGGATTGAGACAGTCCATTAAGACTTAGGATGCGTTCATTGTGACTCCATTGTCCAGAACAGAAACTGTGTGAGAGAAAAGTTGTTACAAACCATGTGTCTGCCTGGGCTTCTACCTCAGTGTTGTGTCACAAATCAGGGAGCTTTGTTTCACTCTTCAGCTTTCTTCCTATCCCAGAAAACAGACTGAGATAACATAGCTGTTCAAGGACCCAAAGGGTGTCATGTACTCTGAGAGCTGTTCATCTTAGCAGAAAACTAGGGGAGAAAAGGAAGAGTAATGTCCTAAAGTGGTACATGCAGGGAATATCATTTTTCACACATCGCTTCAGATAAGAACCAAAGAAGTAGGTGTTTAGGTTCAAGAGCTACATCAAGGAAAAACTTTAAATGAGACACTGGATAAGGATCTTCCCACATCAATCTCCACAGCTGGTGCACAAAGGAGAGAGGAATAAAAGTAGTTCCAAGTGGGCAGAAACAGTCTTAGGACCAGTCACTCAGCCTGTCCTCAATGACTCTCACCAAAACTATCCTGCTTTTAAAAAATAGGGATGCACCACATATTAGAGCAATGAGAACATCATTCTGTAGCATCAGAGGAAGTGCACACCCCCAAAATGTGATTTGGCAGAATTCAGAAACAATATACTTATTGTAGACTGTCCAATGAAGCATGGCTTCTAAGTCAAAAGAGCAGAAAGTCATAAGAAAGGGAAATCAGCAGGATGAGATGAGGAGGAAGGTTCTTTCAAAATGAAGGACAGCGGGAAACTGAAAATGCAAGAGCTGAAAAACAAAGCCACTTTGCAGGCAGGAAAGAGTGACATTGAAGCTTAACAATATCAAGTCAGTAACAGAAAACAAATGTAAAAGAAATTAAAACTCCATGGCAGAAGGTGAAAGATTTGGAAAATAGAGAGTGAAGAACCACATGTAGATAATAAGGATTCCTAAAATAGAATCCATAACAATAGAAGCAGAAGAGAAACGAAAGATATAATGTAATAAAAAGTTACTGAGCTGAAGACAAAGACCTGTGTGTACAGACAGATGGGCTCACCAGGCAAAGTCAGCAGAAAGAAGCCCTAGACAAATCACAGAAAATAATAAAGATAATGTCAGAGGGAGGGAGACAGCGAGCCACTTGCAAGTTGAATGTGGGAGAATCAGACATCTCTATGACACAGAACAGGACTGGGACATAGGAAAACATGGACAATGAGGAAGAGGACCTTTACGGGTGGGGAAGAAGCGTAAATTACTCAGAGAACAGGCAGAGACACAGATAGCTACTGGATAACAATAAAAACCTTATTTCATACCAAGTCCCCAAAATGAACCCCTATTGGGCTAAATATATAAATGAAAATTGAACCCTAAAGGTAAAACACAGACCAATATTTACGTAACTTTGGAGTGAGGAAACACTTTCAAAGAAAGAACCAAAGGGAAAAGCACATGAGAGAAAAAATTAAAAGACTAAATTCCATAAAAAAATTTAAAGTTTGCTGCAAAAATTCTAACTCAAATTACAAAATTAGGAAAAATGAATTATCTATGGCAAAGGTTCATATCATTCAAATCAATGGCAAATGTTTAAAAAATATAAGCAGGCAGTTCAGAATAGAAGAAACACAAGTACTTAATCCAACTTTAAATATCTAAATGAAAATAACAATGATTGAATATTTTTTCAGCTATTAGACTACCAAATGAGCAAAGAATTAAAATGACCACCAGTGGAAACAGCAGGAGGAGGTGTTCTTGGTGTTGAGAGACACCTGGGATCAGTTTTTTGTGAATGACAGTGGGGAAGTTTTAGCAAAAGCCTTAAAAATAGTGAAAATGTTAGTCTAAAAATCTTACCTTGAGAATAGCATCCATTAAGTTATTAAAAGTATGTGAATGAGATACTTCACTAGGCATTTTTTAATAAATGAAAATATTCTAATGACCCAGATGTCTCAGTTTGGTGAAATAAATCACTGAATCTCATACAAAACAAATGTTAACACAGTAACATAGGCACTATCTGACATGGAACAAGGAAACAGTAATGTAAAAACAAGTCACAAAATTATCCAGCATCATTTTTGATGAAGGAAATGCATACACATACAAAATATATGAAAGAATATTACTGTACTTATGTCTAGACAGCAAGATTACAGACTTTATTCTTTATGATTATTTGTATATCTACTTTTTACCATGAATATAAATTATGTATGAAGTTTTTAAAGCTTGCTTTAAAATACAATTAAAATGCCCAAGAGTGCAATTGTTGAATCATACGATAAAACATGTTTAGTTTTGTAAGAAATTGTAATTCTCATTTCCAGAGAGCCAGCTTACATTCCTGCTGGCATTATGTGAGTAATACAATTTCTTCACATCCTTGCCAGCATTTGGTACTATCACTATTTTTAATTTTAGTCATTCTGCTAGGTGTGTATTGGTTGTTTTAATTGGTATATCCCTAATGGATAATGCTGTTAAATGGTCAGCTATTGAAAAATAAAAACTATGTTTACATAGAAACTTGTACTTGTACGTGCATATCAGCTTTATATGTAACTGCCAAAAATAAAAACATCCAAATACCTCTCAATATTTGAAAGACATGCATTAAACTATAAACTATGTATATAATGGAATATTACTCAGTAATAAAAAGAAATGAGCCAATGATATAAGCCACAAGTTAGATGGATCCCAATGGAATTATGCTAAGTGAAGTAAAGTCACTCCCTAAGGTCATGTGCTTTGTGATTCTATTTATAAAAAAACTCTTGAAAAGACAGTATTATAAAAATGGAGAACAGATTAGTTGCCAGATCGGTTGAAGGAAGTGGAGGAAGAGTCAGCTATAGTTATAAAAGAGATCATGAGGGATGATTTTAGAGAAACTGTATCTTTCTTGTGGTGATGGTCATATGATTGTGCCCATGTAATATAATAGAATAAATTTAAATACTCATGTGAGTCATTGTAAAACTGGTGAAATCTGGATCAATATTGTTTTCCTTATTATGATACTGTAGTTTAGCTATGTAAAATGTTACCATTGAGGAGGACTGGATAAAGGACATTATTATTTTTTATAACTCTGTAATAGTCTATAATTATCTCAAGATAAAAAGTAAAAGTATCAAGTGGGCATAAAAGTAAACAATGAAAATGCAGCAAAGTATCCATTAAGACAAAGCTGTATAAAGAGCAATGTGAATACTGGAGGTTACATTATGTGTAATCATGTCCATATATGTGCACATACATACATGATGGAAAGGCGAAGTGGGCAGTCTACCCCACAAAGGATTCAGGGAGGCTTTCCTAAAGGAAACTGATTGAAGAATGTGGAAAGACTACAAACAGAGCATTTCCATGCATAGAACAACAGGTAATAGAAATGCAATCTGAGACCTGTGATGACTAAATCTCTGAGACCTTGGAAGCTTACAGAGAAGAGCAAAAAAACAGGACAGATGGAGAGAGGATGTCTGAGAGGGCCAAGATTTTTCCTATTTTGTCATGTTATTTCATTTATTTATCCTATCATTTGTTTATTAATTCACACATTTGCTCAACAAATATTCTCCATCTGCCTGACACTGAATCATGCCCTAGGGATAAAATGAAAAATAAAAGACCATCCTTGTCCACTCTACAACCAAGGACTTGATGGAGAGACAGACAAGAGAAAAATGCAAATACATTACTATGTGAAAAAACTATGACAGCGTATGCACAGACTACATTTGGAAGGGACACCTAACCCTAGAGGGCTTCATGAAAGAGGCAGCATTTTGACTACAGCCTGAAGCCTCAGTGAAACAGAAATCTAAATGATCAGAAGGTAGGAAGAAAGGCTTCTAAAGTAAATAAATGAACAGCTTGTGCAAAGGTTTAGGGGTTATTATGTATATCACAGATGGAGAAACCCTAGAAACATTACACAGATGTGGAAGGTTCATCAAACCCAGCATGGCACAGCACCCTGAATTTCATGCTAAGGAATCTACAATGATCCTCTTAGAAGGATGGAGGAACCACTGAAATCTTCCACAAGGGAACCTCATAATTAGAACTGGACTGTAAGAAAAACATTCTGAAAGCAGCGAGGGAAATACACTGGGGTAGGGGGGAAGGGTACTGTGCAAGGAACCTTGGCCCCCTACTTGCTCCAGGTCCACACTGCACAGTCTCTCAGAGATCTCAGCTTCCTAAGCACCTAGTGCTGTGGTCAATGCATGTCCCTTCAGGAAACTCTGGCTCCAAAGGTTTATGGAGTACTGAGCTCGTGGGCCAAGCTCTCCCTTCCCCGATCAATTGCTCCCTGTCACAAGCTGATCTTGTTCCAGTTCTTTACTTTCTGGATCATAAAGTTGTCCTCTGTGTGACTTAGGAGGCTCTCTGGTGCTGCACATTTATAACCCAAAGATACCTGTGCAGTCAGCAGCCCCCATTAGTGTGCTGCTTGACAATTTAGCTGTCCCCTCTGAGGCCAGGATTAGATCTATCTGTTTCCCCAGGTCTTGCTCACCTGGCATTGGGATGAGACTGGATGGCCTCCCAGGCTATGCTTTGACAGAGAGGGCAACCAGTAGTCTGTGCTACCGTGGCTCAGAAAAAGACAGAACAAAAACTACAGATAGGCAAGCTGGCAGCAAGGGGATAGTACCCCTCCTGGCCAAGTAGTCACCATTCTAGTCCTTGAGATATCTGTTGGGGATGGGTACAATCTAGGGAGAGGCTTTCCAAAAAAGGAAAAAGGGCAGATCATTGAGTAAAGGACCATGGACTGGTGGAGTTGGGGAGAAGGAGGAGCACCTGTAAACCCCAAACCTCAGTGAGCTATGAAGAGTGAAATGCATAGTCAGGGCCGGAAGCAAACCTGATTATAGCCGTATTCAGGGCTCACAATAACAGAACTAATGTGGTAGAGGTCAGGAGAGGTGGAATTCGAACATCCGAACAAGAGTATAACTGGGGAAGATGAGGGTCCATTAGCTCTTACTATGGGTAGGAGAAATGAATGAAGCAGGACTTGTACTTAGGTAGCTCACAGTGTGGATATGGGGAGACTCCCCAATGCCCATCTAACTGTCCACTCTGGATCTGTGAAAGAATGTGCTGAGGTTGTGGATGCAGAGGATTCTCAGAGCATTTATCTTGGCAGTCGAAGAGCTCAGACAGCTCCCTCCACTAGGCTAGAGTCACTCTGATGCTCATGTTCTAATGCTTTCCACAGAGCCTGATACCTCATAGATACCCGGGGGATCTGTGTTGTGGCTTGACCCCTTTTTCTCAGGAAACAAGAACACAGCCAAGCATGCTCTCACCACAGGAACCAGAAGCTTAGGCAGCACTGTCCTGGGACCAGAAGGAAGTCTGACATGAGTTGAGTTTGGTCACAGAGAGCTGTGTGGAGTATCTACTAGATTTCACATGAGCTTACAGTGGAGATAAGTTGGGGTAAGAGGAGATAGGGTGCTGACAGAAGATTCCAGGCCCCCTAGGTTTCATGACTGAGTACTTCAAACCCTCCTGGAGGCACTACTTCTGGGGCTGGTATCTCAGTAACAGAAATCAGAGGCATTAGGGCCATAGTGTCTCATTTTAAGGCCCAACATTTAGCTCACTTACAAAGTGACCTTTAAAAAATTAAAATAAGAAAGCTAATTTTTCCTCAGAGGTGAACTGTGTTCAATGTCTCCAAAATGCAGCTAGAAACAGCATAGGATCAGGGAGCCATCAGGAGAAAAGGCAAACTGAAATGGAGCAGGGGGGAGGACTGGAAAGGAATCTTCTGGAATCACCTATCAGTGAAAGTTCTGAAAAAAAAATTGAATACACACCAAGTTGAAGAGGGAAATTCCCACCATGAGGAGCAGAGAGTTGTGTGCAGAAGTATTACCTTGTATGAGAGCCCATGAGGATAGCTTAAGGATGTGACGTTTCAGCTAAGATCTGATTTGAGTCAACTGAAAGTGGGGGAAGAAAGGGAGAAGCAACCAGGCAGAGGGATGAATATTGGGGAGGCCTCAAGTAGGAAGAGAATATGGGGCATACAGACACAAAGGAAAAGAGGGAAGTATTTGCACTGGGGTTGGGATGAGGCAGGCAAAACATGCAGGTACATGGGCCCATTTGACCCAACTCATGAAACAGTGGTCTGAAGAATTTCTTTAGACCCCGTCATGTGGAGGGTTGGAAAGAATCAGCCTAAAAGGATATATTAAAACACCTTTATCTTTCCAGCACTGACATTCTCATGGATAGATATGCTGCAGTATTCCAATATGAAGCAATGAAAAAGTATAAACTTGAAGGGGTGATCCTACTGCCAACCCAAGATAGAGGTATGCCAGCCCAGGCTGAAAGTATTGTAAAGCCCATGAGGAAAAACTGCGTGAGTGGCTCCACTGAAGATTCTGCGTAGACCTAGCTGAGCTTCTTCTCCATGTGTAAAAAGATGGAGTGGAGGAAGCCCAGAGCTTCAACTATGCCTCAGAAGTGAAGAGAGATGGGTCTCAGGCAAATGGGCAGAAGGTCAAAGAAAAAGCACTCATTCCACATCAGAGCAGACAAGAGATTGGCAAAGAGCTGCCCATAAGTATGAGCAACCAGAAAAGGTGAGGCAGTGGAAATATACAAACACATAAAAAAGCAGTATAGGAACACAGCATGAAGAGGAAAAGCAACAGAAAGGGAACTCATTATGGAAGGAAACATAGTCCAAGAAGCAGAGGTTCCATAAACATTCATTTTCAGAAGTCACTAATACAAAAGCCCAAAATCAGATGATAAACAATAGAAACAAATTAGAAAAGGAGATTGCAGCATTAAAGAAGCCAGTGATCAAAAGAAGATTATAAAAAAAGGAAAGTAGAAATGGCTAGAATTAATAGAGTTTAAGATGGAACTACTGACACAGAGCAAATACACAAAAATAAGTGCTTAGCAAAGAAATGGCTAGAAACAATGAAGGACAACTGGTATCCCTAAACTAGAGATGCGAATCAAAGTCCAAAAACCAACCAAGATAAAAGGTACTCAGACAGTTAAAGGAAGAAGATTTCCTTAAAAACCAGCAGAGTCAAAGGCACAGTGTGGTGCAGCTGAAGTTCAGAGCAAGAAGTATTTAGCCAGCAAACACAGAGTCTTCTGTAAGGAGAAGCACAGACAAGCTGCATGCTTGTCTAGAGCTACATTTGCAGACAGATGTTCTCATGGATGTAGGACCAAGTAAGGGAGAGACTTCCTAGGGGGAAAATTACTTCATGAAATTCAATCAACCAAGAGATAAATCAAAATAATGAATTCACTACAGAAAAATTATGATGAAGTGACTGGGAGTCATTATAGTCTTTTAAATACAAAAATAAAACTAAAACATTCTGAAATTGCTATAAACCTGACTATGAAGAAGCAATTTTAAGAAAGTACAATGCAGGGGAAAGGAAAGAAATAGAAGCATACCAATTTCCTTGTGCTTCATAGCAAGGGGTTAATTGATACTATTGAAATTTGAAATATGAAGTATAGAATAATAAATCAAATCTCATTGTTTTTATAATATTTTTTCTTAATCTTAAGAGAACCTTTCAGCAAATAACATTTTTTATGGTGAAGAAACATTTACCAAATAGAACACTCCATTTTATATTAGCTTCCTTTTCTTCAGTTACATTTAGACAGAATTAGATTAGTATTTTAAGAGAACCATGATCACATCTTTAAAATCTTGGCTCTTAATCTCCACCCATCTTTCAAGCTGGAATGAAGAGAGATTATAGACACTTATCGTAAATAGTGTTAACATACACTTAACAATGGTAGTTTCTGGATTTTTGAATCATTTTTTACTTTCCTCATCATATATATATATATATATATATATATATATATATAATTTTATTATATATGTAATAAAAGAAATGTGTGATTTTAATAAAAACAAAGTGTCACTTCTCTAAAAACAAAACTTTCATAAAAAGAGTATCAGTAACTTTTTGCACATAAAGTCCTATTTATGATTTCTGTACTAGTAATTCCCACTTACTAGCCTCTATTTCCCGAAATATCTTCAGAATTTCCCTGTTCACATTTTTGAAAATACATTTGTCAATTTTCTTTTTGGTGCAGCCTATGCTATACTGTTAATGTTTTTTGCCCAATCTTGTCCTCCACTCAAAAATTTAAAGCCTTTCTGATTTATGTCAACTCCTCCTTGGACCTTACCTCGTTGCTTCGATACAAAGACACACAATAAGTGAGATGCTTGAAACACTTTCAGGAAATTGTATTTAATTTCCCAGAAGCCATCCTTAGCCTGCTCACCATTGTGTCAGAGAGGCAACCAGGAGTTCCCAGGCCCCGGTCTAGAACTCTGATCTTAGGTGGGCACATCTCTGCCCATTCCAGGACAGACTCAGACCCAGGAAGGCATCCCAGATCTTCCTCCAAGATTGAGTTTTGAAGCATCTGCCTTCTACTCACTCTCTCTTTTCACCTACCACCCACCAGTTTCTCTGTTTCTAAATTATCCCCCCAACAGCCGTGACTCAAAACCTGAGTATCCTGGAACAGAAATTCTCAATGTATACAGAAATAAATCCAAGAATACCAGAATTTCATAAAAAGAGAATCTGATCTGTGTTTGGAAAGACATTACTGTACACACAAATCTCTATAAGTAACACAAGCAAAAACTGCATGAATAGAAACACCTGAATATTTGTACTGTGTGTGTCTGTTGTGGCACCCCAGCTTGTACCCATTAGCAACCAGCATGGGGGCCAGGAGGCAGGCAGCTTCTTGTATTGAAAGTCCTGTTTGCAGCTGAATGATGCATTCATTCAATGTAATTGCTCTTATTAGGGCAGTTAGTCGCTTCAAGATACAATGCATGGAACCTGACTATGATTTGTTGTATTCATGATTATCATTAGACTAACTGCTTTGAAAATATATGTGTATGTATATGTACATATATATGTACTTATACATATATATTTATGTATTTCATATGTATTTATACATATATACATATATACATATATATTTAGGCTATTCTAGGACTATGGTTGAAAATATTAAGTTGAAGACAAAGGGGATGCCAGTGTGTTATTCATTTATTTGTTTACCAGATTCTATTAGCATCTCTTGAGCTCTCACCTACTTTATGGCCCATTCTGAGTTGAGGACTTTCATATTCATTTTCGCTCTTCCATAAGAGATCCCCTGGGCTGGCAGGCTTATAAAAAAAGTTGAGCCCTGTATTGTGGTTCACAGGGACAGAGCTACCAGTGTACACTGAAGAGCAAGGACTTGAGCCTACCCCCAACCTCAGTGCAAAGCAGGCTCTTTAAGGGACACCACACTCTGGGACAAGGTCAAGCTCCACAATATCTGCTCAGTCTTGGACAAACTGATCACAATTCCAGGATTCAAGGTCCTTCTTAGCAAAATGCAGCTGCCAAAAGCACAGGTCCCAAAGAGTTATTGTACATGTAAGCTTCAGCTGCCACAACAAAATATCAGACTGGTAGCCCAAACAGCAGCAATTTATTCTCACAGCTCTGGAAACTTTAGGTTTAAAATCAAAGTATGCCAGTTGTGGCGTGGGTTTCTCTTGAGAGGGCTCTCCTTAGCTTGTAGATAACTCCTCTTCACTGTGCCCACACATGCCTCATCTCTGTGCATGTGTGGAAAGAAGTGACCTGGGGTCCTCTTCTTAGGAGAACATGAACCCCACTGGATCAGAATCCCACGCTTATGACTTCATTCAGCTTACCTTCCTGAAAGGTTCTCTCTAAGCATAGTTTCACTGCAGGTGAGGCTTTCAATATATGAATTTGGGGGGCATAATTCAATCCCTACCAGTTTTGAGATGATTAAATGAAATACATCATGTAACAAACGTAGGTAGATCAGTGCTATATTATCTGCAAGCATATTAACTCTTATTCTTAGTGACATTGTTTTATCAAAATACTGAGTCATCTCAGACTAACAATTAAGAATAACTAGTATCCCATATTTTATGGTTACAGTTCCCCCCAGGTGAGGGTCTTGTTGAGCTGTACAAAACAAAAAAAATGAATGTATTCTTCTTAAGAGGAATTTTGACCAACTCTTCTCTTGGGTCTGCCAGAAATGAAAAAGCCGTATGCAAACAAGATGAATAAATGTAACAGTATTATTTTCATGAAAACTAAAATTTTAAGTGTTTTAATTCTAAGATTATATCCTATTTTTCCTTTTGGATACAGACAGGCTGTTCTCCACTATGATGACACATGAAGCTGAAGACAGATGTTCCCTTCACCCATTTTTCGATGTAAATTGATCCTCCATTAAGAAGTGATGGGTTAATTCAATAGGACACTTGTATGCGCATGTTCATTGCAGCTCTATTTACAATTGCCAAGATTTGGAAACAAACCAAATGCCCCAAAACAGATGATTGGCTAAAAAATATATGGTACATGTACACGATGGAATACTACACATTGGAATACATCGATCAAGGAGGACAAACACATGTCATTCGCAGCAACCTGGATGGAACTAGACAGACTCATATTAGCAGAAATAAATCAAAAAGAAAAAGAGAAGTTCAGGATGGTCTGACTTATTATATGATAGATATAGGGAAAAACAAACAAACAAACAAATAAGAAAGAATGAAAACAACCAATGGAACTGAACAATGGAGAGAGAGAGGAGGGGGAAGAAGGCAGGGGGAGGTGAAGAGCACAAAAGATCAGTATGGTTAACAAGTGTTAGTGAAGTGGGAAAGCCCCAGGGTACACAATAATGGAACAATGTAATATAAATATAGATATACATATATATGCAAATTTAAAGAAAAAGACAGAAACCAAATGGTTTCACTATTATATGGGATATAGGAAAAATAAACAAAAAGCTAGGAGGAAAAGTCAAAACAAGTTAAGCAAATTAAAAAACACAACTCAAGGTGGGGTGGGAGAGGGTGGGAATGGTCAGGTTGGAGGGTGAACCCCAGTGATTACAAGAATATGAAATTTATATATAAATAAATTATTTAATAAAAAAAAGTGATGCATTGATCATGGGAAGCAGCTTACTTGATTGCGTGTCTTTGTGGGGGGGGGGTTCTAATATCTTAAAATGGAGAATTTATATTATTAGCCTGATATATTTGACATGAGTTTTGTTCAAAACATCTGGAGCCCATGAGCTGAAAACCAAGATTTCCGTGTCTCAGGTCTCCATTTTCCAGATGACTCAGTCAGATCAAGCCATCATGTGGGCATTTCCAAGTGCTTTGGCTCATGCCGAACCATCACAGCCCCTTGGGCTAATGTCTGGAATCAGCTGCATGTTGGCAGGGGCGCTCCGGGCCTTGCACACAGCTCCAATCACCACATGTGCTTATTTGTGAAGATGGGCAATTAAGAAAGCCTCATTTAAGCTACATTGCATCTGACAGGGACAACTTAAAGGGAACCATGTAAGAGATAAAGCACCCTGACTTGGTGAACTCTGGCTAAATCACTGAACACTCTGTCACCACTTTTCCCAAATGAAAGACGATTTCATGGCATAACCATGAGGGATTCTCCCAGCATTCACATTCTTTAATTATCTAGGAAACAGTTACTCCCCATGATGATGGGAGGAAGCTGAGGAATGGGTATTTGAATGACTGCATCCTGATCTGATGTGTTAGGCCTGGATTTATAACCTAGAGCAGTAGGCAAAATGTGGTCTTCCTTATTTACATCTCATTCCAAGTTGCTGAGCATGAAGTCTGCATCTGATGGCCATTATCCAGGGTACATACACTTTCTGCTTGGCTGGACTGGTGTATATCTACCAACCAGGTCTTAGGGCTACTTGCCACCATGAATATGCCAATGACTCAGACTTGAACCAGGCTGGTGACAGAAATAGGGGAATTCTGGTATCTAACGGTAATAGGGAACACTGATCCCTAACCAACCTGGGAAAGTGCAGGTGTTCTTAGAATAAAGGAGCTTCCGAAAAATGAAAATAAGAGCAGTAACAACAGTACCACAAGTGACTAATATTTCATGAAGGCTGGCTCTGTTTTCGCTAACATGTTGAATGTTGAACATTTCACTCATCTCATTCAATCCTCTCTACAACCCTTTTAAATAGTGCTTGTTATTATCCTATTTCATAGATAAGAAATCTGAAGTACTGGCAGCACACAGTGCAGAAGATGCAGCAAAGTTCTTGTTTCCATGTTCCAGGAGCTTTTGAATATCTGGAGAAATGAGACACAAAGAGGCAGTTCTGCTCCCCACCAACAGAAAGCCATGTCACTGCATGGGGCACCCCCATGAACCTCACCACATGGTAGGCCTGGGGTCCCTGCAGTCAAACTAAATGGCAGGGTTGTCCAGGGAGAGTGCTCAGGAGCAGCACCCAGAGTCAGCCAGGACCCCAAATTCAATTGTGTAATGAAAACTCATTTGAAAATGCTCACAGGAGTGGCGATCCTCAAGGTCCAGCTTCCCATGGACTCTGGAAACCACAAACTCCTGAAGTTTTGTCCAGATTCAGTGCCCTTCCCTCACTCTCCAGTGGGGCCACTCAAGCTCCCCAACCCTGGCCACTAGGTAGAGGGAGGCCAGCCTGTTCTCTCCTCTGCTACTTCCTTCTCCCAGGTTCTCAGCCACAGCTGTATACCCTCCTCTTGGGCTGGAGGTGACCCTCTCAATGTCCCCCCCCCACCCCCGCTGTATACTAGGCTGATGTCTTTCCCAGGCCCTATCACCATAGCTTCCTGACCTCTTCACCCCAAGTAATGCGCACCTAGATAGGCAACGAGCTCTCCAATGTGACAACCATGACCCCTAGAACTGGAAGTTCTAGGTTCTCTGGCACTCTGGGCAAGGACCCTTGGGTCTTTGGGGCATGAAAGTAGCCTATCCCCCACCATCCAGAATTAGTAAAGGGTTCTGGGAAAGCTTAATATTTTGTTCTATTTGCTGCTCATCATCTAATACCAAGTCACTACCTGGTCTTCATGCTTTTTTGGACCCTGCCTCCTCCATTCCTTCCCTCTCTGAAGCCCCATCGCACCCAGGCTGTGGAGAGGGGCTCCCGAAGTTTGCTGTTGGGTCACATTCACACAGGTGAGTGCCCTTCAGGGGGAAGAGGAAGAAAGTTCACCTGCTGGAGAGCTCCCAGAAGGCAGAAACCAGAGGATGTGTCCTGGTTTGCAGAACTCAAGTTCTGAGAACTCAAGTTCTCAGGCCTCCACTTGCAATCCAGAGGTTCAGATGCAGTGAAAGAAGCTCAGAGTCTTGAATTCCTCCCTTGTTCTATCTATGTATACCCTTGAGTCCTGATTTGTACTATGAACACTTTATAAGTATGTAGCTCCGTGGGCCACCCGACTCACCACTACCCTATAGAGCACAGCATGTGTTCCTCATCAGGTAAGCACACAAGTGAAGTCACCTTCACTGTACCCTCAGGGCTCTCGGCTGATGATCCAGCAAGGTCGCAGCATGGCTGTCACACACAGTCACAGCTATACCACAGGGGGACCCACACGTCCTGATGAATTGTCCAGACTTCCGTCAAGCATCTTGGCCTATGAGATTTTAATCCGTATAGACAAAGTATTCTAGGGGAGCATGTCACTCTGCAGAAAGCCAGAACCTTCACCAAGCACTTCCCTGAGGTGATGCCAGGCCCTGGCATGAATTCTGCAGTCCCAGGGCCAGGCTGATACCTTCTCCACCCAGCCAGTATGGCAGGGAGGGAGCTCACCAACACAGCATCTGGCTCCCTGAGGAACTTCCTTAGGACTCTGCACTTCTCTCCTTCACCTCCATTTCCCTTCTTGCTCTGAAAAGCTTTCCTGCCTTCCCTACAAGCCCCTCTCCTGAGGAGACACTCTAACCAGAGGATGAGGCTGAACCCATATGGTGAGGGAGAATTAGCATCAAGCCCCACTGAGCCATGAAGGGAACTGAAGAGGTGAATACTTTACACCTGCAATTAGTCACACATGCAGAACTGTGCTCACAACTAGTTGCACCTGCAAGTGGTTAATTGCTAAATAGCAAATGCAATTAGGCACTTACACATTATCTCCAGGATGAAAGTTGCCAACACAGTAGTCACGTATATGCGTGGTCACACACACACAGAGAAGTACACGCACACACATATATACACAGGCAAGCATATATATAGGGGCTCACCAATTATATACAGTTATACTTACACATATAAACACATATTGATGGGGCACATATGCACACGTGCACACACACACACACACACACACAACCCTCCACTCATGCATACATACTCCCTGATGAAGATGTGAACACAATACAAAGCAATTGACTTCTCAAAGGCTGGAGACTAAAAGATGCTGGGAGGAGGAACATTTTATTAAAAGCTTAAGAAGCCATATTAGAAGAATCTAGGTTAACTCAAGCCTTATATCGATATTTAGGACACAGTCTAAGACTCAGACACCAGATAAGAACAGCAAGGGATTGCAGATTGTTCTTTTGATAAAGACTGAGCAATCTTAGAAAACAAATTGAACCCGGCACGCGGGGCCAGGCTGCAGAAAAGGCTGATGGTTTCAGGCCTCACTGCGAGTTGTTGGTCCCCAGTGTAAACCATTACTGGACTGCACAGGACAGAGGCTAGACATAATTGTTATATTCACAGGCTTTTTTTTTTTGTAATCTCAAAATACCACTTTGGAAAATAACACACAAAATCGGAGAGTGACCTTTAAAAATACTGTTTAATGCCTTCTTTGTAGCCCTTTCTTCCTTCCTCCAGTTTCTCTGAGCTGTGATACCGAGTTGTCATATTTTTCAAAAATATTTCCTTTTCAGCAGCCGAGTGAGGAGGAATACATCTGTGTATTTAATTGTAGTCAGTTCAGACGTGGTAGACCGAAGAACCTCTTCAGCAGTAATGAGGCGCTCTGAGGCAGAGAACAGGGAGACCGAGGGGCATAGCTGATGACGGGGTTATAAGAGCAGCACTGCTGATTTACAGAACACCTTCCAGCAGCCTCAGAGTCTCAGCCTGCCTTCCCACACAGAGCCACACCATCTCACTGTTAAGACTTTTGCTCTGAGTTAGGAGAATCAAATCCTCTCCCACCTCCCCACTATTGTTCCTTTCTTCCCTATCTGCTCCCTTTTCTTCTTCCCTCTGCCCTCTCTTCCTCATTCATTCTTTTATCAAAAAGAAATCGAATAGTCAGAAATCACTGGAAATGATCTTTCCCTTCTAAGCACTTGTTCTAGAAGAGCTATGAATAATCTTTGTTGTTTACAGGTCTCTGATTCATAGAAGAAACGTACATGCATTAACGATAAGAATAATGACACTAACAAAGCATTTAGAGTCACACAGCCCAAAGCTTAACCTCAACTCTACCAGTTAGCAGCTGCATGGCCTGGGACAAGTGGCTTAATCCCTGTGAGGCTGTGTTGACTCATTTGTAAAAGGGCAAATAAAGCCTACTGCTCAAAACTGTAGTGAAGTGCATGGCTTATTATAAAGGCTCACTAATAACAAAATAATAGTTATTGTTATGCTTTCCCATCAATCATATATTGATGAGGAAAGATCCATTAATATTGGGTGCCTTCATGCCAGAGATAATTGGAAAGATTTTGAACAGTTCTAAAGATTGTAGACTTGAAGTCTACATCTTCACACCTTAGCACTGAGAATATACCTGGCACATGATAGGTGGTCACAAAACACCAGGTGTGTACGTGGCTGGCTGCATGCAGGCCTGCATGCATGAATGAAAATGAGAGGAAGAAAAAGATGTGCTAAAGAGAGGGCAAAGATACTGACTTAAAGAGAGAACTTTAGTAGGCGTGTGGTCAATGTGATTGGCCATTTCTCCCAGCTCTGTGTTCCAGGGACAGGGTGGGATTGCACTTCATGGCCCCTTTGTGGTAGATTGAGGACATGAGTTCAGTTCTTGACCATGAGAGGTTGATCTAAGGCATGTTATCCTGTCCAAATGAGGGCACTTAATTGTCCGTGACCTACCAGAGTCCTTTTTTCTATCAGATAACTGTCAAGGACATGAACCAGAACTCCCCCCAGCCCAGAAGGGACATGCAGTGTGAGGTGGAAATAAACCCGTGCTTCTTGACGTCACAAGATTTGGGAAATATTTGTTCAAATAGCCTAGCCTGTGCTGACTAGCTCAGGCATAATGGCTCATAAAAACTGAGTGATAAAATCTGGCACAGTTGATATGCTGATGAGAGAACAGACATAAGGGAAATGAGGTAAGGAAGGTCACTTGGGGCCACCTTTGACTGTGAATGAAGCAGCTGGTCCACATGTGTCCCTGTGGCCCCAGTGAGCAAGCCCCAGTGAGTCCCAGAGCACTGCGACATCTGACTCCCTGCCTGCCCTCTACTAATCTCTGCAATCCAGTCTTGAAAGTGGGGAACCCTTGGAACTCATGAATAAAGTACTTTGAATCCAAGGAAGCAGTCTCTTTTGCCTCTCCTCTTTTAGGGAAGTTCTCCATAACTTTATTGTCAAGGATTATGCCAATGAAATCGCTTCCCTCAAAAGTGATGCAATGTTGTGGTCTAAAAGCAGCATGCAGAGATTCCTCAACCATCTAATACTTACGCCCCTGACTTTCTGAGGTGCCCAATAATCTACCTGACATGCAGAAAAGCATTCACTGTAAGCTTATCCTCAGCAGGGCATGGTGAGGGTCACCTTTTCTCCGACCTGTACTCCCGGGAGAACTAAATGCAATGATCTGAAAGGCCTGTCTTCACATGTGAATGGAGAAACCTAAGGCATTGCCAGAGCCTACTGCTGGCAAGGCTCTCTGGTGGTTATCTAGCTCACCATCTTTCCTCCAGATAATACCAGAGCTAGCTCAACCAGTCAGAAGAGAAATAATTTGTTTTAGTTTTAAAAACATAGATGAAAAATGTTGATGTCCCTCCAACTGAGAGGTCTATCAGGGTCTCTTCCTCTTGACTATTGGTGGACTTTTGACTTCTTTGATCAATGAGGTATGGCAGAAGTCATGATGTGTAATTTCTAAGACTGAATCATAAAAGTGACATAGTACTGCCACTTTACATAAACATCTCTCTTGGACCCTTGAACCGTCATATAAAAATTCAAATTGCCCTAATCTTGGATTGCTCTGAGGACACCCCAACCACAAGGAGAGGGTGCCTTCTAAGGCTCCGGGCCAGGTCTAGGATTTGATCAAATTCTGTTTCTAGTCACTCCAGTCCAGGTGCTAGATATACATGAAGAAGTATCTGAATGGTTTCATTTCCCAGTCATTCAAATCCCCAGGTGAGGCTCGCACATAAGAGAGGCAAAACATCTCTCTAGTGTCCTGTTCAAATGTCTGATCCAGAGAATCTGTAGGCATACAAGAAGGGTGACTACTGAATGAATTCATTCATTTTAGAAGAGTAAAATAGTGCTTACCATGCAGCCACAGGTAGCCAATATACAACTCTATCCACTAAGGTCCCAGCACTATGAGATCAGGATACCTTCTACATCAGGCATTTAAGGAACAGTAAAGAAAAAAATATCTGATTTAGGGAGAGAAGGTTTGCACTCAGACACCATCTATTACCATGAACTGAATAGATGGTCTTGAGCAGGTCATTCAACCACTCTTGCTTCCATTTTTTCCTTTTTACAAAATAGAAATAACAAAGATCACAGTAACAATCTCCTTACTGTACTCATTGCTACTGTCAACAGAGTGAAAAAGTCCCTGAGATGTTTTCTTGAGGCAAAGAACATAATCTCAAGCTATTTATGGAGAATGGAGTTACACATACAAACACACAAACACACACATACATGCCCTGGGTTGTCTCTTTCTGAAGACAATAAATTCCATTGAAACAGAAGCCTAAAGTTAGAAAGAAAACTGAAGTATAGAAATCTGGCTGGAATTTTTCTTTCTTTCTTTAAACATGCTCCTTCAACAAAGTTTTAAAATTACACAATAGCTCCCAAAGATATAATCACTAGATTTCTTTTTCCTAAGATTCCAGGTTAAAAATAGCTTAAATACACTTTTTCTGTCAGTCAAATCAAAAGATAGAAGAATTGTACCATTCTAAATATAAGTTGAGAATATTTCTTCCTCTAAAGAAAAATTCTCTAACGTCTTGATTTTGTTTCCTTGGGTATTCAGACAAGCTATATTATGGCACCCGAAATCTTGAGTGTTTTCTAAACTTCTCAATTCCAGGAGCCAGTTTCCTGGCCCTGTCCTGCATAGGGACCGCATGTCAGGGAGGAAGCCCAAGAAGACTTATTCTATTTTACTCCTCTGAAGCCAGATGGCAGCAGTGTCCACCACCTCTTTCTGTGTAGCCCCGACATCACTCTCTTTCTCTCAATCATTCATTCATTTATTCATTCAATACATGAGTCCTTTGCTACCTGCATTATGCCAGGTGAGGAGCCATAGAAGTGACACCTGTGTCCGTTCTGCCCTCAGAGTGTTCACAGTCTCTCGGAGGTCTGGGGAAGAGAGCACTGCCCCTGTATTGTGATGAGGGGCCCAGAACACATGGCTCTCCAAATGCTGGGAAGACAGAAGGCAGAATGATTAGCATGCCTTTTCAAGAGAAGACAGAGAATGCTTATACAGAAGGAGTCATTGCAGCCAACCTGGAGCTGTACCAAGGAAGAGAAAGAAAAGGAAATCCAGGAAGATGAAAGTATGTATATATAACTTCAAAGAGCAGGTGGAGTTCTGGAATTCCCCCTGGCACCATATGCCCAGAAGCTGGACATGAGGCCACAGAAAATGTCTGAAACCAAATGACTTCACTAACATAAGGGATGCAGTGAAAAAATAAAAAGACTTGGGGAAAAGTGAAAACAAGCTAAGCACCAAACTGAAGAGCACAACTTTGAGCAGGAGGGAAAGGGGGGGGGGGGGAAGGGAGGGGGGGTAACCCTGGGGATTACAATGTTGTGAAATTTATATATAAATAAAAAAATAAAAAGAAAAAAGAAAAGATGTAGAAACAGGCTGTGTAGCATGGTAATGGGTAAAATCAGAGGAGTCTTCAACGAATTAAAGTTTTATAATATGATTTTTAATCTAAAAAAAAAAAGAAAATGTCTGGAGAAGTAAGGGGTGCAAATCACTAAATGCCTTGGGATAAAAAGCTGAAATGGGTAGGGAGTCAGATTTTATCCTCGTGTGATAGAGTTTGACAGGCAGACAGGACCAACTTCACTTTTGGGGAATTCTCTTAGAATATCCACATGGCACACACTGAGGGCTGGTGAGGGCTGGTGAGATCAGAGAGAATCTAGCCATGGTGACCTAGAATAGGGGCAATGGAGAGAAAAAGAAGGTTCCAGAGATGTGTAGCAGTAGCAGGTACAGAACTAGGTCCACTAACTAGGGGAGGTGGGAAGATTCTTCAAGACAAAAAGGAAAAAGTTTGGAACTCCAATTGAAGCCCCAAAGTAGCTCTTGCACAGAAGGAGTCAGTTCATTTTATCATAAACTGATATGTGAGCTAGTAGAGATGCAGACACCACCAGTATGGATTGCACTGTCTGGGGGTCCTCCAAACAGGCCTGAATGTTGGGAGAAAAACAAGGGGCAAGAGAGATGCTGGTGAGTCTCCTTTTAGTTTTCTTCCAAGGTAGAGCCATTCCAATTGCCAGGCCTGGGGAAGCAGAGGAGGCTCTGCCTCCAAACCTGACAAAGAGCTCATGGCTCTTTTTCTGGGATTCAGCCTCCTGACTTCAGTCAAGAGGCATGAAGTGTATCTTGGAAAAATGGAAAACTCATTCTTCCAATGATGGAAAGGAGGGAGAAGCAGCTGCAAAGACAGGGAGAGTTATAGAGAATGAACATGGTGCAGGAAGGTTAAGTGTGATCAGAGTATTGGTGAAAACTAGGGTTGGGGGGTGAGGGAAAAAAAGGAACAAAAGAGGGTATGCCAGTTACAGGAAAATTTATCAGAGACATTTTGAACCTTGCTGTCTTTCCCAACAGGAAAGCAGGATAAGGAGAGGAGAGATTTTTGGGAGATCCCACATGTTATGGGCTCAAGGGTACCATTATAGGAATGCAGATGTTGAATGGGGTCCATTCCTCCCGGATTTCTTGTATACGCATCCTGGCCCTTCTCAGGGTACAACTTCACTGGAAGAAAACAGGTTGATGTGGGCACCTTCTGAGCCATTTTACTCCACATTCGGGCCACTGTGATAGCACCTTTTCCCAGGCAAAGTACAAACTAAGAGTCAATACCAGGGCTTCCCTAAGTGTTCACTGTGGCTCTTCAGCAGCCTCTAGTTCCTGTACTCCAATCTGTTAAGCTATGAAGATAGGAATGCAGATGAGAAAGCTACCAAGACAACTCTCCCTGTGTTAAAGCATCCACAGGGAAGTTTCAGATTTTTAGTGTTAATAAACGAGGTGGCAATTAGAAGTGAACATTCTCCAGGACCTACATTTCCAAGAAGACAGTACCCAGGGTTCAAGGTCGCTAAGCTTCCACCTGCTGGGGAGAGATTTGTCTGGTTTCTATTAGGATTGTTAGAAGAGACTTGCCTGGGTTGCTGTTTCTGTTAGAATTGCTATTTTTCTTAGAGCTTTAGCCACAAAGGGCCAGGGTATTGAAGGACAAGCTCTAACTTTCGCTCCCCACACAGGTACTGCTACTACAAAGTGCAGTTCTACAGAAGAGGTTGACTGGGAAGAATATTGGAGAAGAAATACCTGGGTATCATAGCACACAGAGAGAGATATGTTTTCTAAAGGAAGTGTCCTCTGTGTTGATATTAAAAAATTAGAGAGGTTAGCTGAGTGAAAAGGGAGGCACTATCCTGTAACAAAGCCTGGACAATAGAAGTTGGCAAAAGAAACAAGAGTCTTCTCATGACATCTTAGGATGGTTTGATCACTTTTCAGCTTTCCTGTGAGATAGCCTTGCTCAACAGAGTTATGGAGAAACTGAGGATGCCTGCCCTCTCCTGTTTCTGTCAGGGGATTGCAAGGCTGCAGTGCCTAGAGGAGGTTTGTCCCTTTACCCTTGGATAATCCTCCTTTTCCCTGCACCTGCCCAGGGACTGGGGCCAGATGATCTAGTTGGGTTACACCGAACCTTGAATTCAAGCATGGGGAGCGGGGAGGGGGTAGTTACATCCAGAGGGTTTCTAGCCATGATTGTCTTGACCATCTGATACAGATCACTTTACTGCCCTGACTTTCTTTCCCTTCCATCTAGTATCCTCCACTGTCCACTTGATTCTGTTGGTTATTTATCCAGACATATACCCAAAAATAGTTAACACAGTCAACCTATACACACAGACATCCTCCAGTAGACAAGATGTTGCCTTTCTGTCTTTCCTTCCTCCTCGTAGATCTTTCTATTATTTATATGTATAGATAGCTTAAAAAACAGAACAAAATGAGCTTCCCTTTGCTTACTTTAATCAATCCCTAGAATGTTTCTTACTCGTATGTTGAGGTGTCAATAACATGACCTGCCTCCACACATTATTGGAAGGTTTAATGAGATGATGTAGCAAAGCGCTCAGCACAAGGCCAGGCACACTGCATGTGTTTGAGGTCTATGTGTACTGCATGTGAGAGGAGGTAACACAGCCCCATGGACCTGATGTCAGAACCACAAGCACAAGGCCTCCAGCAAATTCCCATCACTGTTTCTCTCTACTATCCCACCCCTTGTCCTCTAAGTGTTTCCAATGCTTTGCTTTGTCTTTGTTCACTCTCTCTGTAAGCTCTTTATCATATCTGCAAATCCAGGTCAATGTGGAAGGTGCCCCCACCCAAAAGGCTCTGTGAGTCTAGAAAGGGAGGGGAGCTTCAAGTCCCAGCTCATTAGATGTGGCAGCTGCGGTCCCCCAACCTCTAAGTCTCCAGAAAAGAGTTTCCAACATTGACTCCTAACTCAATAAAACAAAGTGAACAGCTTTCTTCCTACATTTAAAAATAAGATCATGAAAAGTCTCCCAGAAAAATCAATGCTGGCTTTTTAAAACTCTAAATCAATAGGACCAGTGAAGGTTCTCATTAAGAGAGAGGTGGGGGAGGTCAGAGAAACAAAGAGAATCAAAAAGGAAGAAGGGAATACAAAAAGAGAAACAGGGGAGATGGGGTGCTGACCAGGGAGAAGATGACAGGTAAGGGAGGGAGGAAGAAAATTGGCTGGGGGTAGAAAGCACAGAAGCAGCTTAACCAGCAAGAGCAAAGAGCTGCTCCCCCTTACATCCAGGGCTGAGGCCCCTTGGGGCTTACATTCTGCCTCAAGCACTAAGGATATGGGATCCCCCAGGTGAGGGCTGTAGGCACAAAGAGGACAGGGTAGCAAATCAGTAATGTGCTGTACTTGGAGGCTCCTCAAAATTGCCCCCTCCTTTCTAGACCAAGGCAGACTTGCACAATGCCCTGGGCTGGTAGAGAAGTAAAGAACTTGTAGGAAGAGTGAACAAGGACAAAGCAAAGCACAACTATAAAATAGGTGCAAACATAAAAGTCAATTATTATATCCTGTTGGCAACTGGAGCAGATCAAAATCACCAAAGAGGTGGAAGTTTATTCCTTATTTATTTATTTATTTATTTATTTATTTATTTATTTATTTATTTATTTATTTATTTATTTATTTATTATTTGTTTTGTTTTATATTGTTATCTACTCCAGGGCACTCTCCCTTCTCCCTCCACCTTATCACCCATGAACCATCATGTTAGTCATTTGTGCCCCTCCCAGTCTCACTCCCCTCCAGCCCCCCTTGCTATATGCGTTAATTTTGCTGAGAGTTAGTTTAAATTTTTCTTTTCTGTCTATTTCCCCTTTTTCCCTCATGTAAGTTTCCACTCAAACACACAGCCTGCTGGACCTCTCCTGCTTCATCCCCAACAGTCAAATTTTAAATTTCATCATTGTTCAAGGCTTATCTAAATTTCCACCTCTCATAGCCCAAATTGCACAACTAAATGTATATGGTAGGTATAAGTTTAGATAGACCTTGAACAGTGATGAAATTTAAAATTTGACTGTTGGGGATGAAGCAGGAGCGGTCCAGCAGGCTGTGTGTTTGATGACAAAAAGAACATGGGCTTATCCACAATGAAAGTTCTCACTTTAATTCATCTAGTGCTCACCAGTACCCTCAGAAGTGGGCTACTGTTGTGCCCATTTTACAGCTGAGGAAACCAAGGCACAGAGAGGTAAAGTACCTTACCTAAGGTCACACAGCTAGGAGGTGGTGGCAACAGCATTCAAATCAAGGCAGTTTGGGCCCAGAAGCCATTCTCTTAACCCAGTTGGGTTTAGGGTCTCTGGCCTGTGGCACTGGGGTGTATGTTTGCTTATGAATGCCTATCTAAGAAGATCCTCTAATAGCAGTGGGGGCTACAATCATGAGCATGGGCATGACTGCCCCAGCATGGATTTAGGAAGCTAAATCTGATGACTAGTGTAGTGGTACAGGGTAGAGCTGGAGAACAATGCTACTGGTAAGGTCTCCAACAAGGACAGATAGGACTTGCCCACCAACCCAGACACAGATTCCTACCATTCCCTGATCTGAAGACTGTCCCCTCAGCTTTCCACTGGCCTTTGGCACACCCTATTGTTGACAAGCTTCTTTGTGTGTTCCCAAGTCAGACCCCCCCCCCCCTTCTCAATGTCTCTCTGAAGGCCTCAGCCTGTTCTCGGTTCAGACCTTGGAGCGTGGAGCTGCAGTGCTCTCCTCTAGGATTAAGTATTCCAGAAGTGTTTTCTCCCAGATTCTTTAACAACCCTTACCCCAACCCACAACTGTCACTTCTAGGCATTTTAATTCTGCTCGGATGATTCCCTGTCGAAGACCAGAATGCAGACAAGATCTGCTTGGCCCTTCCTATCACCAGAGCTCCAGCAGAAACTCCGTTGTAAAGAAGCAGGAAGTGTTTCTGCCCTGTGAACAGGGATTTATCTGGTGCTTAGAACTGTGGGCAATCCTGCTCTTTACCTTTAATTTTCCCTTCCCTGCTCTGTGGGGAGGCAAGGGTCAACACAATCAGAGAAAATAGTCTCTTCACTATGTGCCTCTGAAGGGACCATGGACCAGGAGGGTCAGTCACACAGAGGATCTGGAGCACCCACGACCATGGGAGCACCAGGCAGTTCTTCAGGACAAAGCACCTGCTAGGCTCCCAAGGAAGGAGCGTGACCCCAGTCAACACCTGCCCAGTGGACCACCAGATGTATCTGCCGTCTGAATCTGACTCCAATGACTGCTGGGAAGCACCAACGGGGGCAATGGAGGGAGTAAGAAGAGGGGTCAGAATAGACCCCCAAGGAAAGGGGATATGATCAAGGCAGACTTGGGATGAGCAGCGCAGAAGTGGCCACCTCCCAGCCTTTCAGACCTAGGGCCTGGGCAGGGCTGTCACAGGTAAGGCGGGAAGGCCAACAAGCCTCAATCTCAGGAAAGGGCCCAAACTCAGGAAAGGGCTCAAATTCCCACTCAGGGAGACACAATTGACAGAATTGAAATGAGAACAACTTAAAACTATCCAGTTCCCATCCAGCTTGCCTTAAGGAGCTAAACATAAATCCATTTCATAAAGCCTGCATATACGTGTTCATAAAACACACATCATGGACTTAAAATCAGATTCTCTCCAATAACTCCATAATAAGTTATAAATACATAAGTCAAAAATGTGTCTAATATACCTCACCCACCAAACATCATAGCTTAATCTGGCATGCCTTAAACATGCCCAGAACAGTCACATTAACCTACAATTGGGCAAACTCATCCAATAGAAAGCCTACTTGATAATCAAGTGTTGATTATTTTATGCAATTGTTGAATACTGTGCTGAAAACACAGCGCTACAGAGAACCTGGAGTTTCCCATCACAATCCGAGGGCTGACTGGGAGCTGCTGCTGTCCAGCAAGACAGAAAAGTATCCAGCCACATCTTGCCAGAGCGGGAAAACATTGAAATAAAAAGTTGAAAGTCTGGTTTCTACTGAATGTGTATTTCTTTCACACTACCATAAAGTGAAAAAGTCTTAAGGCAAACCATGTCACAATTTGTTTTGACATTACCTCTTTAAATGTGTGTGTGTGTGTGTGTGTGTGTGTGTGACCCAGGCACTCTCTGTACAGCTAAGAACATCTGCACAACCTACCAATGCTGCCTCAGAACAAGGATGCATGGAATGGGGAGCAAATCGGGTCAATTTTCCCCCAAAGGAGGTATGGTAGGGAGGCATGGCCAGGAATTGGTGCACACAGGCAACAAATAATTCTTAGGAACACCACTAGTTTCTGTTTCTGATCTGTAATCAAGACCTCCTTTATAGCCAGCAACAGTTTAGTAAAAAAAGACAAAGGATGACATTTCCTCCAGCTCTGCTTGGGTTTCTCTTCTGTGAATTATTACAAGTGTTAATGGGCATCTTCATTAAAGCATAATTTAGGAAATATTACAAGTTGGGTTCCTCCACCCTCATCAGCCTGATGACTCAATATCAGCAGCTCCTCCCACTGAACTGAAACAAATTTATAAAGAGGGAAAATTAGTCAACTTGTTCCATCCAGTGGTGGAAATGAGACAGAAATAGGAGAGTAACATGGGTTCACTTTTCTGGGAACAAAGATAGTATGTAACCAGACTCCAAACAGGCCATGATCTGGAGCTGTTCAGAGATCATGAAAAAGCAGAGCTAGCTGAACTAGGGCTGGTGGGCCAAATCCTCTCTTGCCTGGGGCACCACTTTGGGTTGGGGTAACATCTGGGAGGGCTCCTTCCTCTGCTGTCAGGAAGGACCAGCTCCTACAAGAGCTTCCTCCCAACCCTCACTAGCCAGATCCAGACAGAAACAGCAGCAGTCCTCTGGTTCCCAGCAGCATCGCCCACCCATGTTCCAAGTGAACATTTGCTTTAAGAAATGTGCTTGCTGTCAAATAAAGCCTTCAAGCTCAAACAGCCCCCTTCTCACTCATCCAGTCATATGCTTGCCCCTTTACCCCCTGAAAAGAAATTCTGGAGCAGACACCAGGAAGATACCAAGTCACTATCCACTCTACCTCCTGCTGGAGAGAATCAGGGCAGAAAGAGGTCATGGATGAGGAAGTGATCTGGAAGTCAGGGCAGGACAGAGTGAAGGGGAGGGGTTCTATTGGCAGGAAATGGAATTCACTAAGCCCTTATCCCAACTTATTTAATCTGCCTCCCTTTCTTCTGGTCTCCTTGTATCTTTGCACTGTTTGTTTCTCAGATTCCCTGCATCTCACACTAACAAGTTAAGCCTCATCACAGAATTGAAGCACTTTTAGCCAGTAGAAAGCATCCATTCTACATTCAACATTGCCACCTAAACAATTTCCCTCTCCTGCCCTCCCCCAACCCTGTCAACCAACCACCTCTTCTCTGCATCCATTCTAACTCCCAGGATCAAGGGTTGATTAGAATTTAAGATAATTTTCCCAGGGCATTAGAGCACTTTCTTTCAAGGGGCATAAGAGTGAAAACGGATAAAGCTTAAGTTTCAAGGAACAAGTCCATTAAGACTGAGAGGGAAAATGGTTTAATTGCTTAAGTTCTTATTAGTCTCAAATAATAAGGTTGGGGGTTGGTAAGAGAAGAGCTGAGAGTGGAGAGCTCACTTTGACAAACCTGTTTTGCCTGATGAACATGTGAGGCAGCCAGGTTAGCAGGTCTGGCTCACTTCTGATAACTGCTACATGAAAACACTACTAGTCACACCTCAAGTGCCTTCTCCCTCTGCAGCTGCAGTCCTAGGAGATCCTAGTCACTGTGTGCATTCAATACTTATCAATCACGGAGCTAACGAAACAGATCCCCCTTCATGGACCTATCCCTGCTCCATGGAGCCTAGACTCTAGTGAGGAAAGATAGAGAATGCACATCATCATTAAGTACATTGTCCTCTAAATTAAAGATAATGTGATATGGAGAAAAGTTAAGTCAAGAGGAGACACAAGGCAAGCTGAGGTTCTACAGGATGAGCAGGGAAGGGGTCACTGAGAAGATGAGAGTTAAGTGAGGATCAGAGGCTGTGAAGGAGGTACTCACATGGTTCTCTGCTGCTGTTATCAATTACTCAGCAAAATAACAATAATAAAATGAATGTCAACTGGACCTCATACCTTAAATTAAAGTGGCCTCACAATGAATCAGAGACCTGAACATAAAAATAATAATAATAATAAAAGGTCAGCAGATAAACTTAGGAGAAAACCTTGGTAACTTGGAGCTAAGCAAAGAATTACTGGGCATAACACCAAAATATGACCTATAACATGGGTCTGAAAATATAACTGAAAAAATAATTACTTGGATGTGTTGGAAAAATGGGTAAACTCTCTTGAAAATAGAGTATTATTCAATTTTAAAAAGACATGAGCAATCAAATAAAAATACATGGAGGAACCTTAAATGTGTATTGCCAAGTGAAAGAATCTGATCTGAAAAGACCACATTTTATATGACTACAAGTGTATGACACTCTGAAAAAGGCAAAATTATAGAAACTGCAAAAAGACCAGGGGTTGGGGAAGGTGGGGAAGAATGAATATGCAGAAAACAGGAGATTTTTGGGGGTAATGAAAATAATCTGTATGATGCTAGAATGAAAAAAGACACACCTTTATATATTTCTACAAACCCACAGACAACACCAAAAATGAGCCCCAATAAAAACTACACACTGTGGGTGATTATGATGTGTCAGTATAGGTTCATTGATTGTAACAAATGTACCATTGTGGTGTGGAAGTGATGACTAGGGAAGCAGTGTGTGTGTGTGTGTGTGTGTGTGTGCACGCATGCATGCATGCATGTGTGTGTGTGCATGCATTGTGTATGCATATGTGTGTGGAGGGGTGGGGGGCATCTAAGGAAAAATCTCTGTATTTTCAATTTTGCTGTGAACTTAAAATTGCTCCAAAAATGAAATCTTTAATAAAAAGTGTGCTTAAACTAATAAACTGGATTTATGAAAGATATTGTTATGAAGAAAAAAGAGACAAGTCACAGACTGAAAGAAAATATTTGCAAATCACATATTCAGCAAAAGGATTTGTATCCAGGATATATAAAGACATTGCAAAGTTAAACAATAAGAAAACAGTATCATAAAAACTTGGGCAAACATCTTAAGTAGATTCCACCCAAGAGGATAAACAGATGGCAAAATGCATGTGAAAGATATGTAACATTATAATTCACTAAAGAAATGCAAAGAAAAGTCACCATAAGATGGTATATATACATGGTATATACCATCACATACAAATTAGAAAGGCTAAAATTAAAAAAAAAAAAAAACAAAAACTTGACAATACCAAGTGTTGCCAAGGATGCAGAGCACTTGAAATGGTAGTGCTAAATTGTATATATAGAAACTCTAAAAATTCACCAGGTAATTTCCATATCACCCTGTAGTACCTCTCTTGGGTATTTGTTCTAGAGAAATGAAGGTGTATGTCTACCAAAAATCTATGAATGAAAAGACTTTTTAATGACTCTGTCTATAGTCACCAAGAAAAACTGGAAACAATTCAAATGTTCTTCAACAGGTGTTGAATAGGAAAATAAAGCCACTGTGCAGCCATATACTGGAATATTACTCAGCAGTAAGAAGGAACAAATCATCAATACAGACAACTCAGGTTAATAGCTAAGGCTTTGTGATGAGGGGAAGAAACAATCTCAAAAGGTTATGTGGTGTATCATTCCACTTCATATAATGGCCATGGAGAACAAATCACTGATTGCAAGGGTTGAAGATGGGAAGAAAGTGTTACTATAAAGCAGTAACATGAGCCAGTTCCTCTGTATCCTGATTTTTATAATTATACAAATTTAAATGTGTTAAAATTCATGCTTATTTACCTAAAAAAGTCAAATTTTTCATATACTTTTAAAAACAAAACATAGTCACAAGAAAATGTAAACCACCATTTTTTAAAGAATTTAATGCTCCATTCACACACTGAACAAATTTACACCCTATCACAACTAGATGAGCCCGCTGCGGACAGATTCCTGAAAAGTTCATTTTCTGACCTCATATCAGAGTCAGTGAATTTTCCCGCCATTCTCTCTCCTCTCACATATTCATCACATTAAACACCAGTGAAAGAGAACAAAAAAACTAGAATTCCTTGTTGCAGGTCCTCCCTTTTCTTCCTCCCTGACAGGCTAGTGCCAATGTAGGCCTTGGTAAGACTACAACCACTCTCATTTTCATCTGTTTAGCTTCATAAGGAATCAGAAAATTGCATCATTTCTTCAAGGCACAGAATACTTTCATCAAATAGTTTCTCTCTGCTTTATTTGTCTACTCAAACTAGGCCTGGAGAAGGGGCATCTTGAGAAAATCAAACTCACAATCTCCCTCCCATGGCTGTTGGCTCTCCAAAGTTGATTCTCCTGGTAGCCCCAAGCCTTCAGCATAAGCCTGCTGAATGAAGGATGGGAGGATGGGGCAATTCAGTTCTGAGCCATTGCAGAACTGCCAGGAAGATTCCCCCAGCTCTGGCTACTGTCAATTTCAGAAACTTCTGTGAGGATGAAGAGCTCAGAGTGGAAGCAGGGGCTGTCCTAATGCTGGCTGCTGTGCAACATGCATCAGGCTGCTCCTGGAGAATTTAATGACATGAGGTTGGAAAAAGAAATCAACCAGTGAGCCAAGAATAGGCTGGAGTGAAAAAAAAACAAAAACACCCTGATAGAAAGTCTCAAAATGTCGAAGATATCTTCCAAGTTGGGGCTTCCTGATGACTCAGCTGCTCCTGCCTGGGGAAGCTCCCCTCTCAGCCCACTCTGTCTGGGAACAGAAGCCAGTGATTTCCCACCCTCAATAGCCAGAACAAAAATTACCAATAAAAGGATAGATTTAAATTTCCCCCAGTAGAGACTATTGTTTATTGGGCTATTGAGGGAGTTAAACGATAAGAAGAACAGGGTAGGTGGACATCAGCAGTGGGCGTTTACAAAGAACTCTCATTTCTGGGTTCTTCCCATTTTATGATGAGAAGTTAAGACAAAACCCCTCTCTGTCATTCTGAAGTAGAAGCTTTGTTGGTTATTTTTTGTCAAAATATCCCGTCCAAGCCCCTTCAGGGCCCCCCTTGTCCTTCTTCTCATAGGCTCTTAAAAGCAAAGGAGCTGGTCTCTGTTATACCCCTCTTCCAGGCTCACTCCCATTCTCTTGTTCTAATTAGCAACTGCCTTTTTATTTTTTTTTGTGCTCATTCAAAGACAGAGAGCGAGGGGGAGAGTGAAAGGGAGAAAGCAAAGGTCTGTGTGAAAGGAGAGAGCAGATGGCTTCTCCTTCACCCCCTCTGTGTACCCGGGCCCCATGTTGGCAAACAGTATATAATGTCTGTCTACAGAGCTCTTTGTGGCCCACAAGGAAGGGCCAGCACACAGCTATGGGCAGGAAAGGAGACTGTGGGAGAATAAATCTAAGCAGGATTGGCAACCAGGGGAAGTCATGGCAGGAAGGGGGTGAAGGCTACCAAACCGAGGGGCATTGGGGGCAGCCACCTCAGTCTCCACTCCTCGGGGAAGAAGTGGGTTTATGGATGGCAAATGGGTTTGGGTGGGAACACGACACTGTTAACTCTCTGGGTGGCAAATTGACTGCCCTCGGGGCTGCAGAAAGTCCTCAGAGGGGAGGAATCTGCTGGTGACTTGGGTAATATTAGTTCATATCTACATTTAATGGGTGGGCCAGGAGTGGTGAGAACATCTTGAGGGGGGCAAACAAAGGGGAATGGAAACACTAACCCCCACAGATGTTATACTCTCCCCAAATAATTAAGCTTTCATTAGACTAAATTCGTAGGTAAGTTGGTTGGATAGAGGGGCAGATATGCCCTGGGTAGAGATATACCCCAAGGGGGAGGAGCACAACCTACCTGAAAGGTTGAGTCAGTCACCCTGCTTGAGTGTGTTAAATTCAGCATGGACAAGTTTGGTTACTAGTGCTTAACTAGCAGTTGAATTGAAAGGAATCATGGGGGATTTATTAATGTATGGTAAATTACATCTGAAAGGTGAACCCTAAATCTTAGACAATGTTTTAAACCACTACAATAAAGTACAATTAAAAGACTTTAAGAAAAAAGAGCTTGAAGAAGTTTTTATAAACCAAGAAGAAATCAAGAACAGGGTTGAAGAAACTGAAAGAGGCACAATATGCTCAGAATAATAAAGAAATGAGACAGAGAAGCAGAACATTCTACAAAGACACTTAAAAAAACTAAAACTATTATTCTTTTTAATGAATGATCTTATTATCAGCATGTATAATTATATTAAAATTTTGATGACAAAAATGATGCATGATATTTATAATTGATTTTAATGATAAATATTGATTTCCTGTTATTATATTCTTTTTGAAAGGATTCTGTTGCATCACAATTTGCATATAAACAGTTTCCTAGGGAAAAAATTAAAACAATGAATGGAAATTGCCATCCATTCATTAAAATTCTACCAATGAAATGTGTTTCACTTTTCTCTCTTTTGAATCAAGTCCAGAGAGAAGACAGACAAGACAATAGAATAAATGGAGTTAATAAAAAAGAAAGAAAGAAAACAGAAAAATATATTTGGTCAAAGATGCAGAGAGCAAGACAAACCACACTGGTAAGAAAAATCCCAAGTCACAGGGGTCTCCACATTCAGATCAACACAGGCATGTGTATAACAGACCTAGAAACTAAACAGAAACCCTGAAATTGCCTATTCCCAGAACAGGCAATTTTTTGCCAAGTTTGAGAATTGGCAGAGTTCTTGCATATTGCATACAGTTTCAGTGAGATCTATCCATCTTTGTAAAGAGCAGATTGTCATTTTCCACTTGAAATACACATATCATACTGACCTTATGTCCTCTGTCAAACTGAGACTTTATCACTAACTTTTAGTGAAAGGGGTTTATGATCCATTCTGTTGATTTTTTTTCCTGTGTATATGAGTGTGTGTGTGTGTGTGTGTGTGTGTGTGTGTGCACAACTTGTCGCTAGATTGGACAACAGACAGACAGGGCCTTTGCTATCACTGGTTATTTCCTCCATCTGGCTCTGTCATCATCACCTCTGCAAGTACAGGCCTTGTCAGCCAACTCACTCACTTTCTGCCCGGTTTCTCCAGAGCTTAGGCTACTCCATAGTGTTGGACTTTTTTCGTACACATTCAATGCACAACTTTTCTTCTTTCTGAGCTCAAGTCCTGCTTCTGCAAGTTTTGTTTTCAATGCCTTTTGTTTTGTTTTTGTTTAATAGATGCCATCAAATTAACTCTTGTGTCACAAAGAATCATTTGTTGTAGCTCTGCCAGTGAAGACACAGAAGAAGAGCGAGACGTAGCTAGCTGAGGATGCAGGTACCTTCAGTTCACTTCCTCCCAGAAGCGTGGTCACTCCACGCACCTCCTATTTCATTCCTAGCCAATAGGAAATGCACTTCAAACTCCAATGGCCTTTCTCTGGGTACCTTAATGAAGGCTCATATCTCAGTCCAGACGGGACCCTGATGCCCCAGCTCACATCACATATCACAAATCTGTCCCTAAGGGAAACTCGCTCTTCTCCAGCTAGGGGAGGAGTAGAGAAGAGCAGTTATCAGTGGGGTCTTGAAGTCCTGTGTTGTATGACCTTGGCAAAGTTACTTAGCTTCTCTGTGCGTCAGCATCTTCAACTGAAAAATGAGGATGATAATCATATGTACCTCATAGGGCTACTATGAGGATTTAAGAGATAACGCAGGAAAGGAATTTGGCAGCACATCTGGTATCTAGTAAGTGCTCTGTAAATGCTCACCACTGTATTAGTGCTTCAGGGTAAGCTGGAAGCCAATCTAGAAAAGTTTGCTCCATACCCAAGTTATAACCATCCCCAAATCTGACAGTGAAGTGTGATACTGCCTTCAAGAGCAGGTGTGTTGCTCTTCTAGCCCAGGTGAGTGGATCATATCAAACTCCTGAACAATATCAGTTATTTGCACATTGTCTTTACTGTTTTTTGCCCGGTCTACATGCCAGGCTTTTATGTTATTGCTTGAGGTTGACTCATATTTTAACATGAATATATTTACTTTAAAAGAAAAGAGGAGAGGGGGCAATAAAAGAAAGGAGGGGAGAGGAAAAATGGGGAGAGAGGAGGGAAGCAGAGAGGAAGGGGGAGGGGGAGAGAGATGGTGACAAGTAAGAAAGGTAGGAGGACCAGGCCCCAAAGAAAAATAATTGCTGCAGAGTTAGAAGTCAAAAAACAAAAAGAGATGCCCGTTGAATCAGTGAGCAGAAGGCAGGACTAAACACATTTACTGGCTAGTAGGACCTGGAGCTGCAGAGTAGCTACAGGAAGCTCTGTGCCTTGGTCTGGAACACAAACATCTGGCTGGGGCTGTCTGGGAAGGAGTGGCAGGTATGGATGGATTCATGCAAAAGAAATAAAGAGGACACTGGAGAAGGGGAAGCTTAAGGGATGTTGACTTAAGATGCGGTGGGAAAGGAGAATCATTATGGAATCCTGAGGTCAGATGCCAGAGAAGTAAGTCGGAAGAGTTAAGGTAAGGCATGTGGGATGGAGTGGCTGGGTCAAAGGGTGAGAGATGCAAGATATATAGGACAGGATAGGGCTTGCAAAAGGTGAACGAGGAGCCCTGAACAGACCCTGGGACAGAAGTGAAAGATGAGAAAAGCAATGTATGCTTCCCCCAAACCAGACAGAGTAGTGCCTGAGACTGGGCCAGGAGACTGGCATGACCTTCCAGCATCAGCATCTGCTCTAGTCCTGTCCCATCTGTGTGCCTTTCACCTATCACAGTCTGGAAGACACTGAAATAGGTGCTCAGATGTCCGATTGCTAGAGAATGGCTGAGAACAGAGCAAAGGGAGGATGAGGGGAATGGGGAATAGAAGAGAGGAAGTGGAGCATAGAGAGTAGCATGGAGTGAGTAGACTCCAAACTATCTGAAACATATAAATAATGAGCTCATAGGAAAGGTATGTCTCAGCTCTCAAACAGAGAAAAGTATAAAATTTGGTCATCCTCAAGCTTCATAGCAGGAAAAATGCAAACTGAAGCCACAATGGGGTGACAAGTTTCACCTAGCAGATTGGCAAAGATAAAAATGATTGATATTTAATAAAATATGAAAGGTATGAGAAATAAAGACTCTCACGCTTTGTTCAGAGAAGCTAAAGTTGATAGAAAATGCCCTTTTGGAAGACTATTTGAGAGTATCTATCAAAATTAAACATTTATATACTCTGATTCAGCATTTTTACTTCTAAGAATTTGTTGCATTCTTAGCTTTTAGAAAAGTGCTTCGCACATACAATATCTTCAATAAATATTCATTGAATAAATTAATTAATGAGTTTGCCATAAAAATACATTCATATGTAAGTGCAAAGATGAATGTATAAGGATATTTGTTGGAACATGATTACAAATAACAAAAGGCAGGAAACAATATAAAAGTATAAAATGAGAGATAAATAAGTGTGCATCCAATCAAAGAGATAACATGTGAGCATTGGGAAGAACACATCCAAAACCACTATTAACCAAAAGTGAGAAAGGGGAAAGGACCTAAGTGAAAACCCTTTTGTACGTAATATGAAATACAAGGGTAGTGAGCCCCAAGGCAGGTAGGAAAAGGAAATCTCTGATCCCTGAGAGCACTAGACATGGACTCTCTGAAAAAGAACATTAAAAACCATGACTGTGAGGAACCCTGATGAGTACAAAGTAGAAGGAAATATTTCATATGTTACCTATTCATAATATTGATTTTTAATAACAGAAAATGGGTAAATAGGAGGGGGGAAGATGACCATGTGTACATGGATGGACTTGAGTAATGAGACACTGATTCAATTCAGTCCCAAAAAAGAAGGGCTCAGAGGTTATCTAGGCTGTCTCCAGAAATCTGGTGTCCCATCATTGGAGGTGTCCAACCGTGGATTGGAGAATCACGGTGGGAGAGTGAATTAGACATCAGTTTTTGTTACTTGTAATCATGTTCCAATAAATATCCTTGTAGGTCTTATCTAAATGGCTGAGGCCATGCTCTGCTGGGTCTTCAGGGCAACAGAACTACTAATGGTCCCCTTGTCCTTTGGACATTATGAGCACTTTCTAAGAGTCAAGAAAGTAGCAAATTCTTAGATGTAAAATTACTCAGTCTGAGCATGGAAATGTATGGAATTTGACATTAGAAAGTGCCCAGTACATTCTAAAAGAAGAAATGAGCACACAGATCACTCAATTCACATGAACCCAAGAGTAGACTCTAAATTGACTGAGGATGGGGGAGTTATGCCTCCCTGAACCCCCATATCAGCAAGGAATTCTAAAGGGTCATACTCCCAATATCTAGGAATGTGAGCCCCTGGAGTAGGTGGGACAAGTCAGAAACCAAAGGGTCCATTCCATTTCACTGCCCAACCCTTCTTATGAACTGAGTTCACTACACACAATGAAAATCCTTGTTAAATTTGGGCTTGGTACTCCCTGGCCTTGATCTCAAGAGGATGCCTGAGTCCTTTCCTTGCCAGCCTCTCCAACCAAGCATACAGCTGCCTCATCTCTGTTTCTTCATCCCACTCAGGAAGCACTGAGGTCTAGGAGCATGAGGGCACCATCAACAAAGCTTTCAGTGGTCACACAAATTAAAGTAAAACTTAGACCGTCAGAATTTCCCAGAACTGAAGGACCCCATTCCAGACAGGTTATCACTTTGCATCTCCCAACTTCAAACTCAAAAGTGGCATATGCCCCTCAAGACAGGAAGTGTGTGAAGATGTTTATGCTTAAGTCCTACAAAAAGGAACTATCCCTTTTCGCCAAGGGATTCGGGCTAAACACAAATTAGGTCAGCCTGACCACAGGCTGCCTGAACTGGTATACAGCCAGGGAGTCCAAAGCCTGCCATTTCCCTCTGTCCCCTCTTTAAGCACAAGGTCCTAACTCTTCTCCTTCTCAGGGGTTCTGAGGTGACTCCCCAAGACAATAGGCTCCCTCCATGTGATTTACAAGAAGCTCAACATGAAAGAGCTCTTTGGAGAGATGGCAATGGCGCCAGAGAGGGTAAAGAGAAAGCAGTGATAGCAGAGTGGAGTCCCGTGTTGTGCACCGTGGAGACATGTAGTCAGAGAACATGGCTCCAGGAAGCACTGCTTCATACCCCAAGGACAAGGAAGGCCAGCACAGGCACAAGACAGTATTCATGAGAGGACAGCAGCAGAAAAACTGTTATTCCTGAAAACACATGTGTTTCTAAAGACAGTTCATTTCAACAAAGTCCAGTCTCAGAGGCAAAACTAAGGTGGTGGCCTACGCAGACCCAGGTTCTAACCCTGGTTATGATATTCACTAGCCTGGACTCCCTAGGTTGGCTCCCAGAAATGCTTGTAGATGCCCTCTGTCCATGAATAGATGAGGTGGTCAGAAGAGACAGTCGCTCAGCACTTCCATATTCCCAGACCAGCTCAGGGAGTTTCAGTTTCCCTGAACAGCTCATCCTATTCAGAAGATAGCACAGGCCACGCTGAACTTGAAACCTGCATCACCTCAGTAATAACCAGAGGGTGCCTTCATTGTCATCTCTGATGCACTTATTTATGATGTGGTGGACTTCCACCAGGGTAGCTCTCCCACACAGAGCACGCTCACATCCTTCTCAGGGACTCCAGGACTGACCTGAGAGTGTGGGCAACACCAGAGAACTGGGGTGCTTCTAACCTGTCTTTCAAAGGTAGAACGGGTTCTCTTCTTATCCTGAATCCCTCACATAAGTGAGACCATCTGGTATTTCTTTTTTTCTCTCTGACTTATTTACTCTAACACGAGTTCCTCTAGCTCCATCCATGTTGCTGCAAATGACAAAAGTCTGTCTTCTTTGATTGATGAATAATATTCCATCGTGTACATGTACCAGATCTTTTCAACCATTCATCAGTTTTGGGGCATGTGGGTTGTTTCCTTGTCCTGGTAATTGTAAACAGCGTTGCGATAAACATGCACGTATGTGTGTGTGCATATATATGTGCAATCAATTAAAAATAATATTATATAAATAAAAACATAAACAAAGGTAGAACAGGAAGTACAGAGCACCAGGGGATTTGGGGCTCAGAGTGCCTCTCCCTCTGTCCTCTTCTTACCATCTGCTGCCACTTCCCGAGTCACAGAGTGGGCGCTGGTACCTGTTAAGCTCAAGTCCCTGTGGCAGAAGGGCATCCTTCCAGCTCTGTTTGCTGTTGCTCATGCTGGTGTCACAGTCCATTACATCCAGTCAATTACACTAGATTCCTCTCTGGGGGGCAAGGGGCAGGGCCACAGTGGGGAGCAGAGGCCCAAGAGGTTTCTAAATGAAGTGGCTTATTGGGAAATCCTATTATGAAGCTCATCTTACAGGACTGCAGTGTTAATGACCTTGGCCTCCCCCAGCCCTGAGCAAAGCTGGTTTCCCTGGAGCTCGAGATGAGGCTGTCTGGGCTTCAGCCTTCCTCCCACTCACAACCCATTGGATGGTGGCTCAGAGAGAGCAGAGCCTTCCTTAATGGCTCTGGATGTGACTGCCAGCATGGAAGCCACACACACATACACACACACAGCACACATAAACACACACCACTGTGGTGTTTATCTTTCAGCACCCAGCAGGTCAGTGGAGGCCCAGAACTGGGACTAGTGACCCTCAAGGGAAATGAAAATAGACCCCAGAAACCTATTTTCCAAGGGGAGCTCAATTAGGCACATTTTTCTCCACCTTCGAATCCTGCAGATTTTTTGTCTCAACTCCCCCAGGCTTATAAATTGGCTCATCTCAGCTGCTCAAGTTGACAAAGGCGCCGAAACTGTTGAAAGGTTCAGAATGTCCCTTGGGTCTCCAGGCATGAGGCATTTGCATGTAGGTGGAAAATTACCAAGGAAAACTGTCCCCATATGGAGAGGGGGGTGGCATGAAGAAGAAGCCGCAGAAGGAGAGGAGGCCTCTGGGGAGATGGCCTCAAAGTGTCTAACCAGGTGACCATGGTATAGCCCTGAGAAGCCAGACCCAGCAGGTTTGTGGCCCTAATGCATGTTTTCCACAGAAATGTGGGGCCCAGGAAAGACACAAAAAGGGGAGATAGATGAAGCCCTGTCCCCTAGGAGTAGTGGAGACATGCCCACCTCCAGAGTGGGAATAGTCTTTGCATCTTGGGAGCCCCCAAATTGTGACCTGGAGCCTCAGTTCCATGACAGCGATCCTTGGCCCCAACCCTGGTGGATAGGCCCTGAGTGGAGGGCAGGTTTGAGGATACCCTTGAAGACACGCTGTTCTGAGGAGAGGCCCAAGTGAGCAGCAGGTGCTAGCCAGCTACGAGGAATGTTGCTGTTTTCTGTCCACCTCCTCTCCCCCACCCAGAGTTATTCTAGGCTTTCTAGCAGCTTAGGCAGCTTATCTATGCTCCCTGGTCTTGGCAAGTTCTGCCCTACATGGCCTCCCACAACCTCCTGCCTGAAGGAGCAGCAATACTCCGACTGCCTGTGGGCCTAGTGCACAGGTTCCCCTGACCTCCTCTCCCCTCTCTAGCCTATTCTTCCTGACTTGTCCAGATTCCTTCCATCCCTCTCAGGTGTTCAATCCATATTTTCTATAAATCCACAAGCCCTAGCGCAGTTTCACTGGCCTTCCTCAGACCTCCAGCTAGATATATAGCCTTGGTTCCCCAGCTGACACCCAAGGGTCTCAGCTTGGGCCCACACCAGTCCATCTAACCACAATCTAGGCAACCTAGATACCTAGATACCACAATCTAGGCAACCGAGCCCTTCTCTGGGGGTTCTCACGACCATTCTGGGGTCAAGAGTGACTGCTTCAAAAGAACATCATTCTCTTTCAGACCTAGGAGTATGTCTCCCCCTTGAATCTTCAATTCACAAAGGCCCCCTGCTTAGAAAACCACTCACAGGTTGCATGGGCCACACCTTTAGCACAAGTCAACCAACGCACCTGCTGTAGGACAGCAATCATGCCCTGACTTCCTGGATACTGCCAATGGTCTGGGAACCTGGAGGGTATGGGAAGGTGGTGACAGAGTTCTCATCCTGCAGACCTATGTCTCTGGGTGGGGCCACCGTGTGCCACATCCTTTCTGAATCCTTATTCCCTTATGAACCAGAAGAGAGGGATGTGCTTTAGGGCAACAGGCAGCGACACTGGGTAATAAGTATTTCATGGTATGACTTGAAAGAATTTTCATGTCTGTTATCCCACTTGATAAACACATCATGAGAAGTAGCGAGAAGAGAGGACTGTCAATGAGAAAGGGCTACCTGAAAATCACTGAGAAAGTCACGCTTCTACAAATTTATAAGCTCAAAGAGGCCTTCAGTGGACTCCCCCAAGACCTCTCTTTTCTACTCCAGATACAAAGATGCTTCCAGGTTAGGTCTCTCTCCTGCCTGGACATAGCCCCTCATCTTCTCTCCCAACCTGCCCCATCTTCAAGTAATAGCAACAACAATGAAGTCTTGACACTATGGGTTGGTGTGTGCCCTGGCTGTGGTTAACTGAGAAATCAAACTTCTATCTTTACCCACCCTCACACCATCCCTGTTTCGGTTAACAACTAAGTTGATCCTTTACCTGGGTGCCTGTGGTCTGTCCCTGGGCCAGGAAAGTCAATTTTGTTGCTCAACAAGTTCTTCCTCAGCTGTGAAGCCCAAAATAGTGTATCAGATGAACTTGAACTTGGTGAAGGATGACTGGACTGGGACTGACATTTTCTAGGAGGGGAATGACACAGACAGCCCCTTATCTGCCTGTCAGAAGCCAGGGAACTGAATTATCCCAGGTAGGTATCCAAGTGCAGCCCTGGATACCCAGGAGGCAGGAGTAAGGAAGGAGAACAAGAAGGGTTAGGCATAGCCTGGAATTTCTTGAGTTCTGACTTGCTGGAGAATTAGGCTAATAAGACAGTTTCTTCTAGAAGCTCTAGGACCTTGGCCCAGGAGTCAAGTCCAGTCTCAGGGGGCACACCAGGGTGGAAACAGGTATCAGCCCAATGGACTGACATTATACATTGTTCCAGCAAGATTCTGACTGATTCTGACAGCAAGAGGTTGTCCCGTCCTTGGGTACCCATATGGGATACTGCAGCCCCCTAGCTTCTGGCAGACAGATAAGGGGACTGCCTGTATCAGTCCCTCCTAGAAAATGTCAGCCCCAGTCCAGCCATCCTCCACCAAGTTCAAGTTCAACTGATACACTATTTTAGGCTTCACAGCCCAGGAAGAACAAGCTGAACACCAAAATTGGCCTTCCTGGCCCCGGGACAGACCACAGGCACCCATGTAGAGAATCAACTTAGTTGTTAACCTAAACAGGGATGGTGTGGGGGTAAAGATAGAAGTATGATTTCTCATTAAACCACTAAACCATGAGCATTAAATGTGAAGACAGAGCAGATGGGTCATTTTCCTAGTAATTAACAGTTTCACAGAGACAGACAGCTACATGAAGGGGTCAGAGTCACTGGAGGGGTCAACAGTTTGCTGTGGTCGGCTTATCAGGTCAACTGGTGAGTGCAGGAAGGAGGGGTTAAGAGCAGGCCATGGGCCACAAAGTCTTCTGGAGAGTGTGTGAGCCACTGGCTGCCCATCCAATGCACAAGTTCTCCTTGTGGCTCCTCCTACTACTCACCCTTCCTCCTGCCATCTCCCCTCCCCCAAACTCACCCCAAAAGGAGGAACAGCTCCAGGCCAGGACCTTCCTCACTGACTGAGCTGCCTAATTGGTCTCAGGTGCTTCTGCACAAACAAGCAACGGTCACTGAGATTTTGACATGAAGTGATTAGTAATGCAAAGCAAAAGTCAGGACACCAAGGTTCCTACCCATCAGGAAAAGTCTGTCCTTCCAGAAAGATAATAAAAAGGATATTCTTTCCACCACCCTATAGATTCCACACATGGAAAGGCAAAAGGTTCAAATATCCAAGATAGAAAATTGACGAGATCAATTCCATCTTGTGAATTCATACAACCATCCAGGCTTCATCCAAACAGGTTCCAGGGCATCAATCTTTAGGGTTGTGCTATGAGAGTAGTTTGCTTTCCTTGACCTATCAGACTAGGACTCAGTTTCTTGGCCACAATTCTCAAGTATCCACCATTATCCATCATCCTGGCTTCATGAGGACTGGTTGTGCTCAGCAAGTTATGTGACCCTGCTGCGAAGGGGCCTGATTCCTAGCAGCATACCATAAGCACCCAAACCAAGTGGGGGTACCTGAGAAACAAATCCATCCACATGCACCCAAAGGTTGCAGAGTGCTCCTCCCTGTCCCTGGGGCAGCCTGCTGTGAGCCCTGAAAGGGAGACTGACTCCCATCAAGGAGAATTTATCAGCAGAGTCAAAGGCAAAGAATTAGTTCAAGCGCTTGAAATAGGGGTTCAAGCTCTTGAAAGGGCTATTGTGCATTTCTAGGAATGCAGGACCCATAAGTCATCTGACTTGCCACCTCCACTTTCAGAAATGCCACCAAAAATATTGTTGCCTGTGCCTCTGAAACGGTAAAATGATGATGCCCTGAGTTTCCTAATTCCTCTAACTTCCAGCAAGTTTCCAGTAAGCAGTCTGTCATGTTCAGCCAGGTTCATAATACCTCTAGATTAGGAATGTCCACCCACTGCTAGGAGTTTGGGGTGGGTGGAGAAAATGGAAAGAAAGTATTTGGATTTACATATCTGTCCGGACAGCCACCGCCACCCCTGAGACAACCACAGAAGGTGACTGGCAAGCAGCAAGGACACTGAACTCCCCAAAAGAGAAAGTTCCAATTAGCCCAAAGCAACAAGAGCCTGTTCCCAGAGCCCCAATTAAATCAGAACCAATCAATGCTTTCCCTGGTTCCTGCCATTCTGGTCAGGAAATAATGAGAAAAATGAGCAGATCCCAGCCAGCAAGGGCAAGGGCAGCTCTTTGAAGCCTAGAGAAATCACCCATGCTGTTGCAAGTGTGCCTGGCAGAGGCCACACCTGTGCCTTTTAGAACTCAGCCTGGAGCACTGATCCCCACTCAGATCCTGACTTGTGCCAAAGAGGGTACCTCCTGCTCCTCCCACCCCCAACCAACAGGACAAAGAGGAGCACAGTGGGACCTGGCCTGGATGGTTTTAAAAATGTCTGTGTTGATTCATCACTTGATCTGGCACTTTCTCCCTTCTGTTTCCACACCATCCATCACGGGTACCATAACCAAGAAATCCAATAAAGACACAAAGGAATGCTCTCTATTCTCAGCAGGGCTCAGAAAGACTGTGTAAGTTCCCCAACCCAGGCAATTAGCTGAGTCCAAAGGATCACAGAGCTATGAGCATTAGCAATATGTGTCTGGCGCTTAGCGTGCAGGTGTTTGGGGAGTGCATTAAAAAAAGACAGACAATCAAGGGATGGTCAGGCATTCATCACAGGGATGACAACAACAAGACAGCTGGTATAAGGGTCACAATGGAGAAGAAAGAGCTTGTATAGCCTTGAACCTCCAGGTTATCACTTAAGGACTGGAATCAGCTGAGTGATAAGTTAGAGTCAAGGTGTGATTTTGCAGTTCATGTGGGACACAAACTTGAAAAGTCCTGAAACTGAAGGGTACAAGCAAATCAGAATGAAAAGAAACAGTCTTCTCTTCCCCCATGTTCACCTGCCATGGACTTAGGCAGGAGATAAGCTGTGGGTCTTCTAAATCCTTCTATTCTCTTTGAGAGAAGTCTGAAGCTTGAAGCAGCTCAGTACATTTATAGCCTTTCACTGGACATGTGCTTTCCAGGGCCAAGAAAAACCAGTATGAACACATAGTACCCTGACATCCCAGAGTGCATAGTTCACAGCATTCAGAAACAAAGATAGTAAAACACATAATACAATCCAACCTCCATTCCAATAGCTTCATCTCCTTCGAGGTCACAATGAATCAGGGTCCCATCCCTGCCTCAGGACCTGGCGTTGAGCCCCTGGAGGAATACAGCCAAGCCAGAGGGCTTTGAGCTAATGAACTACATGAATCCAGGACCAAGTTGAGTGCTGTGGGAGCTGGAATGAAATGAACTAAATATTTTCCAAATTCATTCACTTCTCAATCACCCTTGAATGAGTTGTCCATGACAACGCAAATTCTGCATGTCTCTGAGCATGGGACTAGACACATAAAGCAAGTGTGTGTGTGTGTGTGTGTATGTGTGTGCGCGCGCGTGCATGTGCATGCGTGTGTATGAGAGAGAGAAAGAGAGCAATAGAGAAGAGAAAATGTGTGTCCCAAAATTAAATGTAATTCAGTGATTATTGAGCTATTAAACTGTCATCTTCATCCATACCATTTGGAATCCCCCCCCCCCATCTTTCTCATATACAGACCTCTACCATGAATACAGACAAGCTGGTTGCCCAAAACTGGAAAATCATCAGGTCTAGCCCTGGGGCTAGAAGTTCCTCCAGAGTTTTTTGATAAGCCATTATATTTATCTGTTTCTGCATAATTCAGAGTTAGAAGCGGGCAAACTTTGCAAACTCATCCCTGTCCCAAGTGAGCAGGAAACAGAAACTTCAGGAGTCCCCATGGCTTACCCTTGCAGGCCACGCTGTTCTCAGGCTCATAGCCAGGCTTGCAGGTACAACGTCCAATGGGCACCATCCACTCCCCATCCCCGTTGCAGTAGAGTTTGATAGGTGCATCCACTTCCTCTGCATTGGGTATGCATGTGCCCCGAGCAATCACCAGAGATGTGCTTTCTGCCCCTGTCATGGTCTCTGGGAATACTGCAAAATTTTGCACAATGCTGGGACACTTTTTGAAGAAGACACGTACAGAAAGGAGAGACATGCAAGCTCCATAATCCTGGAAAGCGAGGTAAAAGCCATTCCTAGTAAGAGGCCCAAAGCTCCTGACTTCTGTGTTGACCTTCATCAACCTTCCACCAAAGTCCACCTGGGAGAAGCTCTCATCTGCAGCAATGGTGTCTACTTTGAGGTAGGGTGCCTCAGACCAGAAGGCAGACTTCTTGGTGGCAATGACAGAGTCAGTCTCATAGTAGTATAAATTGAAGGTCTCCTTGCAGGAGCCTGGGACGTTGGGGAGGCTGCTGCAGTCTCTCACAGTGAAGCGCATCTCAGTGTAGATGCGATGGGCCCCCCGTCGGTTGATGAAGGTGGTGAGCAGCCAATTGTTCTGGTTGGGTTCAAAAACGTTGCACACCTGGTAGGTGCGAATGGTGTTCAGGTTTTCATCATAGCCACTGACTTCTTCCCACTGTATCAAGCAGGCCACGGGTATACACATGCAAAAATATAAAATAAAAGAGTGAGAAGACAGAGGCATAGCAGGGAGGAAGCCTGGCACTGGAGGGGCCTTAAGAGCTCACCAGTCCAGCTGCTTGACTTCAGAAATTAACACATCTAACCCTAACTTGCTTTTAATGATCTCTTATGAGAAAATTTCAGAATACTTCTCTGAAAAACATTTAAATATATAACAGACTTCATGCCAGAAAGCATTCCTTCATCAGACCCATAACTTTCATGCTGAGATTGTGACACATGATAGCAGGGACTTTCTTCCTCAAAGTTGAAGCCTCTACATTCAGTAGCCACTCTGTATATTAGGAGTCTGACTACATGTATTCCTACCTTGGAAAGCCATATTTTTGACCCTATTTTCTTTACTGTAGCAAAGTGCCTTTATAGCTCTAAAAAGCATACAAATAAAAAAATTTTCAGATTTCTCAACAAACTTTTGTCTTATAACATTAAGTTTTTCTAAAAAGCTAGACGATAACAATGTTAAGATTAGAGACTACTAAAACAGATCCTTAATGGAGCAAATTAAGCCTCAATGTATGCAAATTTCAAGAAAAAAAAACATGATGGAAGGGAAAGTTGGAGGGTGTTACTTAGGAAATGGGGAAGCAACAGTTTAGTTGGGGAAAAATAATCATGATTCATGTTGGAAAACACTCATTTTTAGCAGTTCTGTATATTAGAAAAAGAGAGGAATGACAGGGTGGGATAGCCATAAAAGCATGTCTTCCATAACTGAATCACTCTGACCAAAAGTCAAGAAAGAATTTCTGGTTTTTTCATCCTTCCTTGTGCTGGAAGAAGATACAGCAGCCCACACTAGGGGACTCTCAGGTCCCAGTTCCCAAGAACCAGGAGCACTGCAGGAATTTTCATTTGTTTGTTAGAGAAGAAAATAAGGAGCAGAAGAATTCAACTTCAAGAAAAAGAGAAATGGATACAGATCCTTGACTATTTAGAAATACTTATTTCTTTAGAGCTGTGCTAACTACTTAAAGTGTGAAGTTGAAATATATAAACTAGAAATATTCATTAAAAGTTAAAAACCAGTCATGTGTGTATTGGAAATAAATCACAGTGGTTTCTTGCACAAATTAAGTCCCTATAGGAGCATGAAGACAGAAGAAATAGTGCACTTTACACTTGTGCCAAGGCATGGTACAGAGGGAAAAACACATGAATAGCTAACTCTTAATGCCTGTAAAGTGACCTCACAGCCACTCCTGCTGCTAGGGCACCATGGAGGCATCTAAACAGCATTGATTCACAGGCACTCTTCCACTAGGCCCTCATGTAGCTCCAACTATCTAGCCTGGAGTACTTGATAAGCTCCTTCCAGGATACTTGCTTATTGCCAAAACTCACATGGACTTTGTTTAATTTCTAATTGATTCTCTAGAAGTTGAAGAACCATTTTTAATTCATTTTTAAAGATTGTATTATGTCCTATTTAAATGTATTTGCTAAAGCTATGTTCTGCCTGCCTGTTTTTTTGGAGCCAGAAAGCGAATAAATTAGGGAGAAGTTGCTGACAGTTGTTTTAGTTCAAGTTTTCAGATCTTCCTCCCTTTCCTTGGTTGTTTTGAAACAGCATTTTCCCAGCTGACCCAATATGACTTTTGCAGGAGGGACAAGTTTATTCTGCTGTTCTGCAATTGCTTAAAAACAGCAGGTCCTGGGATCCCTTATCCCAGTTGGGCTGGGATAGGGATAAGGTCTCAATACACACGGGGAGTCTCTTTGCCACTGCACAGGTGAACCCTGTGGCCCATTTAAGGTGGGACCCATCAGAGCCCTTGACCCATCCATGACTGCTGTGTGGAAGCAGGACAGAAAACCCAGCCTTTAGGGTTTACCTTAGTACCAAGACAGTCACCCAACAGCAGGTCTTTAAATAGACAGAATGAAGATTTACACTCTCATGGAGCTGGGATATTGAGAACATTTATCTTAGAAAATGACACTGATTGGTATTATAAAATCCAACAGAGGTAATTGTTTCAAACATTAACCTCTCTGAGCCTCAGTTTTCTCGTCTGTAAAATGAGGAGTCATACTGGGTGACCTCGAGTCATAAAATTCTACCATCTAACTTGTTCCATGACAGCTCCTAAGGGAGTGATCAAAGCAAATTAGGGGGAATAAGACTATATATACTAAGTGAAAAAATAGAAAGAAATTAAGAGAAAGTAAAATAAGTCCTCATTTCTTGGAAAAAAGCCATTATGGAGTCTCACATTTATTTCTTTCCCTCTTTCATTCTTCTATCAGCAGGTGCTACAGGGATTGAAAAAAATACAGAGTGGGGTAAAGTAGGTATAAATGCTTTCCAAGCAAGTGGCAATTAGTTGGGAGGCCCTGAAGAAAGGGAAGATTTTGGTAAATAGAGATGAGGGTGGAATGGCATTCTCAGCAGGGATGGACAAATATTTTTATTTGTTTATAATAGGAGGAATCAGTCTCATTGCTTTATACTTACACCTCACTCATTCATCAATAAAAAAAAATATATTTACGAGATGCCAACTTTATGCCAGGCATTCCATTAGCCACTGGGAATACAGAAATATGAAGCTTATAATCTAGTGAGAGAAACAGAAATTAGACAAATGGTTATTAAAATAACTAAATAATTACAATTGTGCTAACTGCTGAGGAGGAAAATTACAGGGTGCCAAGAGAGGGGCTGTACCTGATATACAAGGAGTGTCAGGGAAGATCTTACAGGCAGAGAGGGAATGGATGAATGGAAGCTATCCAGGAGAAGTGTGTGTCTCCTGGGGGCAGGGAGAAGCTGAGAAGAGGTAGGGGCTTCTCAGCTCAGGAATAGCAAGTACAAATGTCCTGTGGTGGGGAAAAGTGGCCTACTGCCACTGAATAATGAAGCCTGCAGGACAGAAGAGTTTAAAGAAACTGGAGGTGACTGGAATAAGACTGAAGAGAGGAAAGGTATGGTCAAGAATTGTGAATTTCTTAGTCATTTGATGAGTTTTAAAGATTAAAAATGCAGGTGATTTGGGCTGACTTTTTAAAAGATTTCTCTCATGCAAAGTAAAGACTGGGGTGGAGGGCAAACTCAAGTGTGTGTCAAAAAGACAACTGAATGTCACTGCGGTAGTCTAGTGAGAGAGAATCAGTGAAGGCTGGAAAGATCTGTGGTGAAATAGCTAGGTCCTCATTGACCCAGTTGCAAGGGACAGTGGGAAAGGGAAACAGACAAATGGCTTTGACTTGACCCAAAGACCACAGATGTCCCCTTATAGTTTAATCCTGCTGCCCCAAGCAAGTTTTGAGCTATACCATGTCCCAAGGCAGACCTCTTCCCAGAGCCTTAGAAAGGGGGAACTTTATCAGCTGTGGCATATATGCCACCATTCAGATGCCAATGTCCTATTCAGGACCCAGTTTATTTTATCCAAGGTCATGCTCATTGCTTGCCCCAAACCATTTCTGAAGGTCATCACCATTCAGTGGTAGCTTCTCTGCTACTACTCTTGAGCATTTGACATAATGCCTGCTGTGTTCCTTTCTGTAATTATCGCCTCCCATTAAAACAACAATAAAACACCATGATTTACTTATCAGATCAGCAAAAGATTAAAAAGATAAAATATGAAGTCTTGGTAAGAATATAAAGAAAAAGGCACTGCCCAAGCCTACTGCTGTCTGTATAACTGCTGAAATGTTTTAAAAGTCAAATCACAGTTTCTCTGAACATTTAATATTTTATCCAAAACTCAAATCAGTGGGAGCAAAATTGGGAATCATTTTTAAAAATTGTAATAGCTGGGTAGCCATCTGGGGAAGAGACATAATTTTGCATCCATACCTCGTACCTTAATCCAGGACAAATTTTCTCGGAATCAAATATTTAAAAATTAAAAGTGAAACCATATAGTAGTATAAAAATAGACACAAAGATAAAGAACAGAACTGAGAGCCCAGTAGTGAAACTAAACATGTATGACAACTAATTTATGACAAATGGGCCAATGCATACAATAGAGCAGGGGAAGTCTCTTCAACATATGGCACTAGAAAAACTGGACAGCCACATGCAAAACAGTGAAACCAGGCCACTATCTCAATGCCACACACAAAATTTACTCAAAATGCATTAATGATTTGGATGTAAGACCTGGAACCATAAAATACATAGAAGAAAACAGGCAGAATGCACTGCGCCATTGGCTTCAGGGATGTCTTTAGGGACTCCACTACAATGGTAAGGGAAACAAAAGCTGAAGTAAACAAATGGGACTACCTCAAACAAACAAACAAACAAAATCTTCTGCACAGTGAAAAAAAATTGCATTAACATAAAAAGACACCCTACAGCATAGGGAAAAATATGTGCACATCATAAAACTGACAAAGAATTAACATCCAAAATATATAAAGAATTCATAAAGCATAGCAATAACAGCAATAACAGCAAGCAACAAATTAAAAAATGGAGAGAAGACCTAACCATTTCTTCAGAGAAGATATGTAGCTTGGGAATAGGCACATAAAAGATGTCCATTGTGTCTTATTATTAGGAAGATGCATGGTATCACTTCACTTCCATGAAAACGGCCATAATCATTCACAAAGACAAGAAACAGTAAGTGTTAAAGAAGATATGAAGAGAAAGGGAAGCCTCGTACACTGTTAGTGGGGTTAAACATTGGTGCAACACTTATGGAAGCATTATGGAGAGTCCTCAATAAAATATAGAAATTCCACATTTCAGTTATCCTATATATAATTTGAAGAGTTGTATATGCCCTCATGTTCACTGACACATTATTTACAGTAGCCAAAGCCTGAAACAAGTGCCCATTAGCAGACAAATAAATAGAGAAAAATGTAACACACATACATGATGGAATACTACTCAGCATGTGCAAAAACAGGGATGGATTTAGAGAGTTTCAAGGTTAGTGAAATAAGTCAGACAAAGAAAGACAAATGCACTATGATTTCAGTCATAAGTGGAATGTAGAGAAAACAAATGGATGAACTAAATAAATAAACCAAAAATAAACTTTTAGACTATAAGACAGGTAAGTGGTTACAAGAAGGCAAGGGAGTAGGGAGATGAGTAAATTGGGCAAGAGAGGTCATCTGCGTGGTGAATGACAGAACTGAATTTTCACAGGTGAACTTAATGTTGTATATGTAGATGTTGATTTTTAATGATGTACATCTGAAATATCTAATGTTATATACAATCTAACTTTTTAACATACAACAAAAATCCACTCATCAGTAAGAAAATGGAAAAACAGGTAAAGGATATCAATAAACTGTTCACTAGAAGTAGTTATTTTTCTTAAAGATATAAAAAGATATCAAATCTCACTTATTATAACCAAAATGATAATTAGTCACAGAGCAATAGTCTTCTCCCTCCCCCCCATGATCAAAGACAAAGGTCTAATAGCACATTATGTTGGAGACAGTGTGAGAGATAAAGCAGTTATGTGAAGGGTTAGATTCTCATATGCAAATTGCCTAGATAAGGGCAATTTGATACCACTTCTACAAACATTTTGGTTTTATTTAACAAAATTAGAATTGCATACCTCTTTTGACCCAGCAGTCCACATTGTCCGATATAATTAGGCATTCACAAAGTTTTTACCTGCAGCCACCACTACCTCCTGAGCTGTATGCACTCCCGGAGCACCCAAAGGTGGCCAGGTCTCAGCAGATCATGGGCATATGAACAATACAATCACTTTATCAGAATTTGCTATATGGGCCCTCTGGGAGCTATGCAAAGACAATGTAGAAATAGCCATTAATTGATATTTGTACAATAGCCATTAAGTGATATTTGTACAAATTAGTGGGATGAGAGTGGGATTTCTTGGAGTCTGAAAAAAAAAACTTGACTAAAATATAGTTTCAAGACACCTCTTGTACAATTGTTTGCAAAGTAAGGTTCATCCTTGTGGCATGCCAATCTGAGGGTAGTCCTCCCTGGTAAAACTCTCAGGGGGGGTGCTAATATGGCCCCTAACATAATTTGTTAAAGTCCATGAACTCGGGGACACAGAAACAAAACATGATGTGTTAGACAATGGTGTGCTATTTGGAAATAAACAAGAATGAAATACTGGCATATGCAAAAAAATGGATAAACATGTAAAACTTGCTGAGTGAAAGATACCAGACTGATATGAAAACAACCCAAATTGCCCAAAACAGACAAATGGTACAGAAAGCTGTAGTATATGTACACAAGGGAATATTATTCATCAATCAAAAAAGACAAACTTATGTCATTCGCGGCAACATGGATGGAGCTAGAAGGAATCACTGGCAGAAATAACCCAGAAAGAAAACGACAAATATTGAATGGTCTCACTTATATGAG
>PVHY01001299.1:107707-165689 GCA_004024945.1 Uropsilus gracilis
AAAAAAAAAAAAAAAAGAAGAAGAAGCCAGACTGAAAACACCACATGCAGCATGAGTCTGTAAGATACTGCATGCTAAGTCCAGAAAATGCAATTCTATGGACATAAAAGTACTTCCACAGGACCAGAGATGGGAATGAGGAGCGACTGCAAGTGGGCATAATAATTTTTTCAGGGAGTGAAGGAAATGTTCCTAAATGGAATTATGGTGGTGGTTACATGATTCTGTGTGAAATGAGTACAGAATTTAGTACAATTCTGTACTAAAATCCATTGACTTGTACAGTTAAAATGAGTAAATTCTATGACTTCAAAATAATACCTGAATATATTTTTCTTTATTAAGAAACTCACTGTAGGGTCTGGCATGGTGGTGCATGCCTGTAAGTGGAAGCCTAGGAAGCCACGGCTGGGGCCAGGGATTGCGGTTCGAGTCCCTCACGTAGCGAGACCTAATTCCAAAAAAATATAGCTGGGTGTGGTGGTGCGTGCCTGTAATCCCAGCTACCTGGGAAGCTGAGGCTGGGGATTGCTTGAGTCTGTGGTACCCTGGGCAACATGAGCCTGCAGTTCCACAAGCAAAAATAGCGAGACCTAGTCTCAAAAAAAAGAAAAGAAAAAAACTCATTGTTCTCTGGTCTAGTCTACAGCTTGACACTCCAACCACACTGGCAAGATGCCTATTATCTACAAATACTATACCCACGGTAGTTTTATGTCTCTGCTCACCTCATTTCCTGGGTCAGGAATGTCCTTCTCACCTTTTTATTCTTATATTTTGTGCCAAATATTTGCTCAATAAAGTTTTTTTGTTTGTTTTTTTGTTTGCTTTCTTTTTGTGGATGAACAACTGATGCCTAAGTTGGGGCAAAGGTAGCATCTAGCAAGGGGCCAGATATCAAGGAAATATTTCACCACAGATGCCGAGGCCTGGGTTGAATCAGCATGTTGGTCCAATGACAGAAACAGAATCTTGGGCTCCATTCAAGGACACCTGATTTTCCAGTCTGGAATCAGGCAGGTATCAGACCCAAAGTGCCATCCATGCCAACACATTATTTTGTCACCACAATTTGTCATTTCTTCCAGAACAATGTTTCTCCTTTCTGGCCTCTATTGCATTCCCATGGCCATGTGCCAGAGCTGGCATTACCTCATGCCTGGACTAATGCCCTGGCTCACTGTTTGGTCAGAAAGTAGTGACAACAGACCAGGGAAACGATGGCAACAGCTCCAACCAGAGCCACATCCTCTTACATCTGGACACAGAGACCGTGCCCATTTCTGCCCCTTGATGGTATTACTGGCACTAAACTGGCACTAACGCCCCTTCAACTCTTCCAAGACACAGAACCAGGGAGTTACAGGCCTCACTGAAAGCCAGAAAGGGTCATGCTGACCAAGATCTTTTGCTGCCAAATGGGCACACTGAAGCCCAGACACCTTCAACAGCTGGCCCGAAGTCAGGTAGTTGATGGGCAGTGGAGCCAAGTTCTCTTTAAACTCCCTCTTTTCAAGAGACTGAGATCTTATACCCTCCAAGAAGCTGCCCCAGCTTATATTCAACTAGCATGTTTCTGAATGCTTAAAGCACGGTTGAGCTTATTCCACACAATTTAACATTTGACAATATGCTGTTACGAACTATGTATTAATTGTTTCATGTGTGTGTGACTTCAGTTTTGTTATATAGCTGTGAGCTCCGTGAGGACAGGGAATTATGTTGTGACTAATTTATCGGTTCATTTCAACAAGCCAAATAATTCCATGCATTTAGCTTTGTAAATTATGCAACATGATTTTTATTCAGTAATATTTGAGACCAGTGAAATCCACAGATTTCTTGAGCTCCACCCTCTCTCTCATCTCACTTTTTATTCTGGTTGATCTCATTCATACACAAGACTGCAACGTGAGGCACATCAGAGACCTCTCCCCAACACCCCAGACTTGTTAATCCTGATGCTTGGTGAACACCTCCCAGTAAACACGGGGCATTCATCGCCTTGATAGGGTGTGCCCCCCCTCCTGTTTAAGATTGCAGATTTTAAGGACAGGTAATGTTAAAATGGGGGAATGACCTTAGCTGGAATTTTTTTTTAGGGGGATGCAGGGGGAAGAAAGAAGTAAAATAGTCAAGGTGAAACAGATTTTCTGGAAGGCGGGAAATAAGGGTATATAAAGGGTGTGCAAACAAAGAGGAGGATTCGATTCGATTCAGGATTCAGGATTCAATTGGATTGGGATTCCAATATGGAGAGGAGATGGGAATCGGCCATCTTGTAAAGATGTGAGCCATGTGAGCTTGGCCATGTGGCCACCGAGGGCCTGCAACCCTCGGCTGGCCCAGGTTGGCAGCATGTGTGCTGAATGCAGTTAAGGAGTTTGCAGATTTGAACTCCGTGTTGGAGTTTGTTTTGCTGAGTTTAACTTGTGCCTGAAAGAGGCCGTGCAAAAGTTAGGCCTGAGAAGAAAGTGAACTTTGCTAGTTCGACACCATGGAGTTCCTGCTACCTGAAGGTGACAAGGAGAAGACAGCGTGGAAGCCAAGGGAGCAGCCTAAGGAACATGTCTTCAAGCGTCTGGAGATGGACTGTCTGGACATTGGTGAGATGATCAGGACTGAGAGACTGAGGGTTTCTGGGCAATCTGAAAAAGGACTTTGGACAATGCTGAGAAAGGTTTTGGGCAATGTTAAAGTATTCTAAGTCTTACACGTTTCTTTTGTAATTATTAAGATAATTAAAAATCACTTTGTTAAAAATAAATTAGTCTGCACTGCACTGATAGTCTTACATTGGTTTGGTATTTTGGTTAAAAAGGCTGGGGGTGGTGGTAAAAACCCACAAGTAGAAAGTTTAAACTGTTTTAAAGTTTTTCTTTTCTACAGTTTTTAGAGCTAAAAGCAGAGAGCAGTTGGCTGGCTTTTGCATATCAATGGTAAAGGTGATCAGTAAAAATGCTAATAAAGAGTGTGTAGCCTGCTTTAGAGAGAAAAGCAGGCAGATAGCTGTATCCAGCTAAAAAAAAAGTCAAAAAGTCTCAATATACCCTGTTTCAGCCTCAAGTTTAGCAACCCTGTTGTATCCTCACCTCTCCTTATGGTTAGACCACCCAGTCTGTGCCAGACAGAAATCTATGACGTGTTCCAGACTCTGCCCTCCCCATCCCCTTCCTTATGGCACCCTAGGAATTCAGTAACAAATATTACTGCTTCTCCTATCTCTTTCACAGCTCTACTGTCTAGCCTGTCCCTTACCCTGTAACTCTTCTCTCCTCTCTGAGTCATTCTACCATTTTTCTTAACTACCCTGGTCCCTATAGGCTTTCTAAAATGCAACTCCATCTTCCCCGTGAACTAATCTTTAGCAAGAGGGACTGTTTGGGGACTTCTCCATATCCCACAGGGCCTGGCCTTCAATAAATGCTGGAAATATGAGGGAATGAGGTAGGCCCAGGTTTGTTCCTTAACTTCTCTGTCTCCTTCCTTAGGGACCTACTGCAAGTGCCACCAGGCTAACTTTTCTCTGGGAGAGAAAGAAAGAAAACAGCCTTGTAGAAGAAACAGAATATTCCCAGCCTCTAGAAGGGCATTATTACTGATGCAGATGGACCATCTGTCCTTGAGATAAGCATAATAAAGCAAACAATGACACCCATTGGAAAGCACTTGTTCAGACTTTCAGATCATGACTTTGATGTATGAGAATGACACCGCTGGGTGTCTCCAAGATCTTGGTTTGTTAGACTGTTTATTGAAAGTCAGGAGAGGCCCACAGTACCTGCTGACATTGGGACAGTGTGTATTGATTAAGTGTAGTCTGTTTGTGTGTGTGTGTGTGCGCGCACTTTAAAACATGCTGGTCCCCTTCAAAACCAATGTGATGAACGCTATCCACTGATTCATCTATACTGACTTCTAAAACAACCTTCAGAGCCTAAGACATGGATGACCTCCAAGGTAGGTTTGGATTTTGGAAACAGGCAAAAGTCAACTCAGACAGAGGAGGAAGCTATGATACAATGTTACAATGTTACTGCCTTGAAAATGAAGAGCCACTGGGTGGTGAAGTTGAAAGTGAGCTGATCCTCCATCTGCCACCAAAAATAGTTTCAAGCACAAGGGCCTGGAAAGATTTGTGGTAGTTGGCACCTTCCTGTACCACTTCAAAGTCCTAGGGAGACTCTGAAATACCCAACAGTGATTAAAATGCTACTTCTCAGGAACTGCCCTGGCTAAGCCCTTTCTATGGTGCCTGGCCAGAAAGGAGCACTTCCTCTTGACAAAGACAGCAGAGTTACTGACGTAGGTTTTTGGGCCTCTGGTAAGACTTAACAAGATCCTAGCTAGTCTGATCTGTTTCTAATCCATCTTTTTTTTTTTTAATGAATTGAGCATCTACTATATTCCCAAGAGGTGTTGGTCACATAACAGTGGATGAAAGACCAAGGTCCGGGACTTTTAGCCTTTATATTCTCATAGAGCAAGCCTGAAGGTGAACAAGCAAATGAATAAAAAAAAAAAGTCAGATGGTGTTCCACAGTATTAAGGAGCAGGTAAGGAGACAGAGTGCCAGCTGGCACTGGAGTCCTCAGGGAGGTATCATTTTGAGCAGAGGTATGAATGGCACACAGGAGTCACCAGCCCAGATAGTGCATGCAGAAGCATTCCATGTTCAGGGAACAGGAACAAATTCTCAAGAGCATGAGTGAGCCTGGCATGTTGCCAAGAAAGCCAGGCGGCCAATGTGGTTGCCAAAGAGCAATGAGCACTGGAAAAGTAGTAAGAAAGAACACTGACCCCAGCCATTCACAAATCTGTGGCCAGAGACAACTTTCTACGTTCCAGTTTCTTTGTCTGCACTGTATTATTTACCTTGCAGGGTGGCGTGAGCATGAAAGATCATGGAGGGAGCACAGCCAGCACTGTCCCAGCACGTGACTATCACTCACTAAGTGACAATTATTATACTGCTATTATCACAGGCTTCATAATCAAGATGTTAACCTCAGGATCCACCCCTGGCTGACACATCCCACATCAAGGTGTAGAAATGATCTCCATCTTAGACAAATACTCCCATCCCTTGGTCAGCAGGTGCAGGGACTAAAAGGCAGAACCCAATTTCCAGCAGCCCTCCCTGCCCCTCCAGGAATCCCCAGTAAGAAAGCTCCCTTCTCCCAGTCAGGCAGTCCTGTCAGCTTGGACCACTGACAGCCACCAACTCAGACCACGAGGAGATAAAATACCAACACTCAGAAGTCTTGGTCCCCTCTGGGAGCATGTATTTGGGCCCAAACTCCTGATTGTGGGAGCCTACTATGTTCATGTGGTCACTGGCACCATGCCCCTGTGGGACCATACTGGGATGTCCTGGCATTTCCCTACCAGGAGACACTCAGGCCTGCTTTCAAGCTCCTTCATAATGGTGGCTGCCTTTCTGGGGGGGCTCACTGGGCCTAGGCAACAAGAGCTTCCCAGAGCCCACAGGAAGCTGAGGGCTACAGAGTAGTGGTCACTGTGACTGAGTGACCAGAGCCACCTCCACCCATCAGCCTGGAACCCATGGATGCAGCTCCTGGTAGACAGCAGCTTAAACCTGAAAGAGCTGGGATGTTAGACAAACTAGTGGGCTAATTAAAATGTAAAATGTGGTCCGTGGGGCATAAATTTCTACAAGCCCGGAGGGATCTACCATTTAGTACACCAACCAACCAAGGCAGAGATGTACTCAGTGGCTCCCCTGTGGGCTGTGAGCACCAGTTCACCTCCCAATATGCTTAATTTACCTCCCAGATGCATTGGGTTGGGAGATAAGAAACATCTCCACATTTGTCACCAAGACCCAATGCAGTGTGCCAAAGACCTGGGAAGTTGACTTGGGCCAGGACACTGCTTCTCAAAGCTGGGAACCTTGAAAGGGCTTCCACATGCAGTGGCAATCGTGATGAATCTACTCCCTCCCTCAGTGGGCAGCAGAAGGACACAGGATGGGGGTGAGGGACACAGATTAGGGAGTAACTGGACTATGGAGAACAGACTCATTGTCTCCTGGTGTGGTCTCTAAGAGTCTCCACAAAAGCCTTTTGAACCTGGGATAGCAGCACATGCAAGAAATGCTGTATTGAGCTGGGTGATCTCTGGATCGCTGGGAAGAACATTTTTGTGTGCTCACCAGCAAAGGGTTATGAGGAAGAAGCACTGCTCTATCCTGCCTAGCTCTGAACCAGAGGTTAAAATGAACTCTGCTTCAGTTTATGGGCCGGGATTTAGCCAGATGTGGCAGTTTCATCATGAGCCAGTCTTTAAATACCTCCCACCTCTGTTCCCTCCACTAGTACAGGCATATAAACAGTACCTATCTAGCCAGGTGGCTGTGAGGATCAAAGGTGGTACTTAAAAGTATATAAGAAGGCCGGGCATGGTGGCTCGTGCTTGTAAGCTTCAGCCTATGAAGCGGCCGGGGCTCGGGATCGCGGTTCGAGTCCCGCCTGGGGCCCGTAGTGAGATCTAGTTCCAAAAAAATACCTGGGCGTGGTAGCACACACCTGTCATCCCAGCTACCTGGGAAGCTGAGGCTGGGGATTGCTTGAGTCTGTGGTACCCCGGGCAATGAGAGCCTGCGGTTCCACAGGCAAAAATAGCAAGACCTAGTCTCAAAAAAAAAAGAAAAGTGTATGAGACCCTTGCATGCCAATTATAAGTATCAGCCCTCAACTCCAGGACACACACTGAGCTTCTCTGAGTTATTTTCCCTTGTGCCTCTTGGTTCTCCCTCTATGATATATATGATCAACGAGTTCTGATTATGCCTGTATACCACCCTTGGTGTGTGCAAATGTGTATATGTGTTTGGTAGGTATATGAATGTGTGCATATATCCATAGATATGTGTATAGGCACATATGTAAGTGCATGTCTGTGGGTGTGTATGCCTGCAGGTGTGTGTAGTTGGGGTGCTGGTTGTTGTGGCCCAGGTGGGACCTGTATGCCCTCCTGTGAGTGTGCCCATCAAGCCAATGCCATATGAGCACTGGTTAGTTTTACTTTCTCTGGAACAGAGCGTCTGCTCTTCATTACACAGAGACCACACAGCTATGTGTGATGGAGTCACAGTAAAAGAGGGCAAGGTTGGTCAGGCCCAAAATCCAGATGGCATTGCAGCTCTGCATTCTAACACATTTCACAGCTCTGGTTTCTGCCAGCATGCCCGGTGAAACACTGCAGGTTTGTACCTCAGGAGGGGGCTCCTTGTCCATGGTCCTTGAGGTCACTGTCACTTCCACCCAGCAGCAGCTCTCCGTACCAGGCCCTGCCTGGAGTGGGGTCCTCAGCCATTATGACAGCTGCTGCTGCTGTTGACACTGCAACAGTGACAAATTCATCCTTCTGACAAGATCCCTTTAAATAATTCACAGGGTGCTAGGGATTAAGACACTGTTTCTCTCAGTCTCTGTTGAGATTTAAAACACCTCCAGCTGGGGCATTTAAAGAGCATATAATGGGTTGCCCCCTCTTGGGTCTCCCCTCCCCCTTCCTCTTCTTTCCCATTTCCCAAACTCATCCCCCACCCTACCAGTCAACCCTGTAACAAGGAGGCCCAGAAAACAAGAAAGAAAAAAGGAGGGAACCAGTGCTTGGCTGGTCACTATGGCAACGATGGCAGGGTATTCAGCTGTCATTATCCCAGTGCCTCACACATGTGATTATCTTAAGCTGTGGATTGAATGTGGTCCTCACTGCTGCCCAACAGGGCCTTGTCGAACAAGGCAGGGGAGGGAGCTGCGGGGTCCCAGGCCCCAGCTGCCTCTTACTGCTCTGCCCAGAGCTGGGCGGTGATGGCAAGCAGAGTTACCCCCCCAGGAGAGACTGCTAGGTCTTCAGCTTGGAAGGATTTCTTCTCAGAATGCACAGGAAAGGCTAGGCCAACATACTGGGTTACAGGTGGGGAAAGTAGGCACCTCATTCCAAGGGCACAGGGTAATGACCTTGCATGGACCATGCTATTTGGAATGAACTGGAGTCAACCTGGAGACAAGAAAGCACACCAAGAGAGTTGGGGGGCAAGGGGAAGAAGTTAGCCTTTCTCCCCTTCTCAGGGAAGGAGAATATCCCTGTTCTTGGAGTTCAAGAAAATCAAGTCTGGCCTGGGAAGAGGTCAAACTCTCCTCCTCATCATTGACCCCCTCTGATTGGTGGGTATATGAGTGACCCTTCCAGGGAGTTTTTCCCTAGGATGGTGGCTGCTGGGGCTTGGTCCTGGAAAGCAGGCAACGGCTTTGACTTATTGCTTTGCCTTCAGGACTCTGCCTCAGATGAGCTCTGGGCTGAGGCTCCTGGGTCCACAAACACTCCTTGAAAAACAGTGTCACTTCTTAACCCCACAGGACATACCCCATATTTTCTGATCTTCCTTTTAAAACTCAGTCCCCTGAATATGCCTAACAAACAGGAGTACCCACGTCAGCACAGTACGCGTGGGGCCACCATCACTTACAACTGTATTGGATGGCTCCCGATTCCACCAGCCCACTCTGGCCTTTCCTGAACCTGTGCCCCATGGTCAGTCCCCTCGAGTGAATATGTGGTCAGCCACAGGGGAGTCCTGGCCACCTGAGGCACCACCCACCAGTCTGGGGCCTCACAAGGAACTATATGCATACAAAGGCAAACACAGGCCATTGCCCATTCAGTTTCCAGGCAAAATTCAATTAGCAAGGGAAGCTTGACTTGTGACTCCAGCTTTTCTTTTTCAGGTTGGTTGTCCTCAGGAACACTGGGGGAAGTGTTGGATCATCCTGCTTCCACCAAGAGTGCTAAGTGAGACAGTGTGCCTGGAGACAAGAACATACCTCACACGGAGTGGGACTGCTTCTGTAGATCTGACATTGAGACCACAGAGGTCCTTCTCATCTCCCCCTTACCAGAAGTCCTCACTTCCTGAACATTCGCCAAGGCCTGGAGTGGAGCTAACCCACAAGTCCCACCATACCTCCTGCAGTCAACTGTCTCAGCAATGACCATGTTCTCTGGATCCCTGGCAGCCTCATCTGTGCTGGGAGTGGCCTCTCCCAATTCCTCCTGGTCTGCTATTCCTATGCCCCACACATCACAACCCCCTGTCCCACCCTTCCCACCCTTTCTAGAGCTTGTTCTAGAAAAGTATTCTTGGGTCACTGAACTGCTTGCCACTCATTGGCAGGGGCTTTCAAACCTATCGTTTCTCTCTGCAAAAATGCTGAGAAACTTCTGCCTCATCTCACCTCTATTCTCTGGTTTCTAAAATATGTCTCTAAGGTCCCTTCCTTCTGTTCCTTCAGGGTGTAGGTACAAGAATGAATTTTGGGATGTGAGAGCCGGGAGGTCCATCAGACTCTTAAGTAGTCCTGTGGCTCTAGATGAAGGCTTGCACCTCTGTGTCTGCTGTTAATGGAAGAAAAACCAACTGACTTCAGTCCTGGTCACACAGTAATGTTCAGTGCCTGGTACACAGTTGGCAGTTACTTAAGAGTGATGGTTGTCACTATTATTAGTAATAGCACTGTTTTTAATAACACTCTATGAAGTTCTCTCTGCAAGAGCAACAAACTCACCAAAGTGCTGGAGCTGGTCTTGTTGCTTGGTCTTGTCCCTTCAAACGGTCCCTGCTGCCTCTCCTGCAAGTTAAGAACCTCAAACAGGAGTTGCTGTGACCACTAGTACCAGTCAGGGCAAGACATATTGACTGAGCTTTATAGTTTACAAAGGAGGTAAACAGAATTTAATCCTGCCAAGCACTCTGTAAATAAGATCTTATATTACCCAGGTGGTAGAAGCAGAAAATGGGTTCAGAGCAGAAGAATCAGAAGGAAAATGGAAATAAAGCCAGGACATAGATTCCAAATCCTGGACCTGCTCTTTAATGGCTGAAAGTGTGGAAGGCCAAATATAGGAATACTTTCAGCCATAACTGGCAGTAAGGACAAAAGCTGGCACCACCCAGTGCTTCCCTGCTCCACATAAACTCCACTCATCTTTCCGGAATCAGGTTCAGAATCCCCATCTATCACTTGGATCTCCTTTCTTCCTCCCATCCCCCTGCCTCCCTTCTGTAGGCCCCTTAAATTTGCCTCACCTTTCTGCAGATGCTTTGTCTCCCCCAATATTATATTTCTTCCTTTCACAGAAGTAATTGGAGTGGGGAATTGTGAGCTCCTCCTGCCAGCCCTCTAGGCTCCATCCTGGTTCCTATGTCAGGCTTGTTCCTTCCAGAACCTTCTCTCCGCACAGGGAGAATGCCCAACCAGTCCTCAGGTCCTCATACCAATGAGAGACCAGTTTCCCAGAGTTGGGACAAGGCATGTGGAGCCACTTTCCTGGGGAAATGTTTAAGGAAGAGGAAAGACAAACGTATGGCCAGGCAAATGAAAGTCAAACTTGACTCCTACAGGGGGAAGGGGGCTGGGTGCCCCCTGGGGTTCCTCCCCTGGTGGACAGGAATATCTCCTGCTTTCCAGATGAACGAGTCTATGAGCCATTTTCAAGAGCAAAAGTAAGAAACACGTTAGATGACAAGGTTCTGGTGAACCACTACAAATCCCAAAGTTCTTTAATGTAAGCTAAAGAATGTTACTCTCAATCAGCATCTTCTGATTCTTGGCTCTCTATCATTCTGCCCCTCCCCCATACTCATAGTTCCACATAGTCACACCAGCTACACTTCTGCAATCAATAAAATAATTGATCACTACTCAGTGACCCTGGTCATCAGTAATATTAGCTTCACCTCCCTGCTGAAAGACATATTTTGACAAAAAGGCCACATGGAGAACCACCACAAAGGATGAACCAGGCAGAAATGGGCGCTTCACCCTCCTCTGTTTGGCCTTGCTCCTCCGTAGGGATCCGCCCAGTCTCACCACCCCACCCCACACTGTCACACTTCAGGGCCCGCCTTCAGTTTCCCCAGGGCTCTCCTCCACAGCTTGTCCTGAGCCCCCATGCCTTTGTCTGTCACTGTCTCTGTCAGACAGGTGATTTTAAACTTCCATTCCTCAAAGACGCATATTATATAAAAAAAAATGTTTTAAGTGCCTCAGGGTATTTTGTTCCTCCTTGCTTCATAAAAGTGACATTAATAGCCAGGGAAGAGCACTGCTGAGAGCAATTACAGAGGATGTTTCAGGTATGAAAGCTGTTTTGAGCCTGCTAATGTTTCCTAATTACAGGCCTTTTGGTAGCAAGAGAAAAAGATAAAGAGTGGGTGGGAGGCCCTGGATGGGGAGCCCTGACTTATCTCAGTGGTTTACCTGAAGAGGGCAGGGGAAAGGTGGGAAGGAGAGAGGAGCTGGAGGTCAGAGGCCCACCCACAGGGAGGCAGGCCTCTCACAGTTGAGAAAGCAAGTGGGACTAATTCCTGGGTGACAGCGCAGGAAAAGGATGCACCCACAGCTTGCATTGTGAGAAAGAGCCTTTGACACTGGGAAACTGAGTTCGAGGAGCTCACAGCAACTGAAGTCAGGTATCCCTTTTAGAGCCTGGTCTGAAGTCACTGCAATGGGCAGAAATGGGGAAAGGCAGAGGGGATAGGTATAAATAGCAAGGCTGTCAGCATCACTGAGGGTTATATGTCAGCACTTTCTAGTCATGTGACTGGCGTTGGAATTTCACAGTTGCTCTGAGTCTTAGTTTCCTCACCTGTAAATGGAGCTGTTGTGAGGACCAGGGCTGGAAAGCCTCTAAGGCCTGTGTTAAAGTATTACATTAATTATTAAATTAACATCCATTTCTCTTTCTGATGCCTGTATCCTGATTTCTACTGAGGAATCAATGCTTCCTGTTATTATGAGGCCAGGCTGCTATTCAGCTCAGCATAGAGGTGAAGGGCTAGGATCAGCAACCCCTGTATTTTCTGGCAGCAAGGACTGACTGAGGGTAAGTCTGGGATTCAAGCAGAGCTCATCAGGCCCAATCAGCCTGAATCCCAGGGCTTCTGCATTGGGAAGCAGGAGGAGATACTTTTCCTACCAAGGCAGAAAGGACGGATAAGGGTGTAAGGCTGGCGCTGCCCCAGATATATAACCAAGTGGGGCCCATACTGTGGGAGGAGAGAGAGGAGAAAGAAGGTAAGAGAGAAAAGGGGAGCAGGGTGGAGAGAGAGAAGATCCCAAGGCTACATACCAACCCACATCAGCCTCTGCACCCTTCACCTACATGAACCAAGACACTTCTTTCAAAACTTAGCTGAGTTTTTCCTTAGTCATGTGTTTCTGGCCACCAAAAAAGCTCTGAACGATACAAACATGTAGCTTCTAGAAGGGATAACCAACCTGCCCTGCTTTGCCCGCTGGCATGGCCTGCAATTCAAATACAGGAAAGCTCCATTCACAAAATCTTTTTGCCCAGAGCTAAGTTTCTCTTGGATTTGCCTAATTTAGCTCAGGTTGTTCTGTCTTAATTAGCATGATTGAGTCATCAAAGGAAGAAAAAGAAAATCCAGTTCTCCAGAGAGTTAGTACTATACTACCGTTTCAAGTGCTTACCATGAAAAACTTTTCACTGACTTTCATATATGGTACAGGTACTGCTCATCCCACTAGCAAGGGAAGAATCTGAAGCTGAGAGAGTTAGTGTCAAACTCAGGATTACACAGCCAGGGGGCTGCAGAGCAGAAGGGGAGTTGGTTTATTTGATGCCAAGGCCTGGGGCTGTCACTGTTCCTCTATAAAGTTCTCACCCATCAGACCATATAAATTTCAATTGATTTTTCTTGGCCTTGGAACGAATGGGGAATTATTAGAGCAGATTTCTCTCCTGAGTGTGCTTTCCTTATCCCCATGATGTGGGCAGCTGGAGGAGCTAATGGAAAGGGAGAGAGGAAGCAGCAAGGGACATTCAAATGGCCAAGAGAGTCACACAGACAATAAGCAAGACTCCTGTGTGCTACCCTCGTGGGCATGCATCTCATGTCAAAGTTTATTATCAAACATGGGCATTCCAATGAGGGCTATTCCCTTCACAGCAGCCTCCTCTGGAAGCTCTCCACTTAGTCCAATAATGTCTCCTCATTTAAGACATTTTTAGAACTTGAGTAACTGTCTACAGAGGAAAGGTGAAATCAGTTCATCAAACTTTACACACACACACACACACAGACATGCCGCCACACACACATATATACACACGTACAAACATATATCCACATAATGAACATGTGTGTGCACACATGTACACAAATATGCATACAGATATCCACACACATGTGCAATCACACAGAGGTGCAGGTTGTGTGCATGTGCATTCGTGTACAGGTATGTATACGTACACATATTCAACTATGCATATATATGAGACACATGTACACACATATACAAATAGAGATGCAGCTCTATCTACTCATGTATATACATGTACAAGCACATTTACGGGTCTCTACGCATGTGGGCACACATACACAGACACAGAGAAACATTTGTACATATACACATGCACGCATGTACAGATGCACACACATGCACACACAGAACTGGTTCATCCTAAAGGTTCATCAGCCTTGGCTCCAGACTTCTTTTCTCTTTCCTCTACCAATGCCCCTTGCGGTGATGAAGAAATGCCAGTATGAAAAGCTCATCATAGAGTGTCCCTCACTGGCCATGAGCATGGTGCCACAGGATAGCATGGACAGAGCTGGCATCTGAAAGCCTGAAAAGTGCTCTCTGAAGAGAAGAATGAGGGACATGATAGCACTTAGGTCACATGTCCACAGGCACAAAAACTTACAAATCCAGACCACCAAAAGTCCAGGTGAAAACTGTCGGCAACTGGGCATGGTGGCACAGGCCTTGTAATCCCAGCTACCTGGGAGGCTGAGGCTAGGTATTACTTGGGTTTGCGGGTTTGAGACAACCCTGGGCAAAAGAGCAAGACCTAGTTTCTGAAAGAAAGGAAACTGCCAATAAGTGTCCATAAAATCTTGGAAAGAACTCAGCACAGATTTCCAAAGAGCAAGTCAAATGTGACTCACTGTCAGTGGGACCCAGACTTGCCATTCCAATCCCTCACACCAACCTGCAAGAGGGACTGCGACCCTCTGCTGGGGTCCTGCTCTGTTTGCCAGCACATGCTCATCTCAGCAGACGGGTTCCACTGGCCCCACTAGTAAAATTCCCAAAAAGGTACCGAACTGCCCACTGAGTGTTGAGAGGGCACAGGAACATTTTATGGGACTGCAATAAACCTAAATCGAGCATTTCCTAAGGCCAGAGCCTGAGCTGGAGCTCCAGGGAAGTACCAAGAATGGTCTGGTCCTTCCTAATTTTTTGGCTAACAAATATTAATTAGAATCTGTGTCCTACTGGGCCACACTGAGCACCAGGGACAGAGATGGAGCAGCAGGACACGTGAGATCAGCAGAAGTGCTCTGGGTTTCAGGAAGAGGATTGAGGCCAGAGGGAGGAGGTTCCCAGAGGGGCTGAAGACAGGGTTGCAGGGAGGGAGAGTGAGGAAAAGGAGAAGAGTGGAGAACACACCGCAGATTGATCGGAGGGCACACACACCAAGGGAGCACCACTTCCTGCACTGCCCCTGGTGGGATCAGCACCGAGGATGGCCCTGGGGGCCTCTCTGACCTTCCCACTCCCCAGAGGTTTGGAAGTGTCATGGTCAGGGAACCTTTCAGGGGAGGGCTGGAAGCAAGGGGTTAGCAGAGAAAACCGGCTCCTGGGGGGCACAGCTGCGGGTCTCCAGGATGTCCGCAGGTGGGAGTTCAGCTTCCCCCTGGCTTTTGTTACTTTATACATGTACTCGCGACTTCTTCCCGTCTGTTCACCAGGTGGCCTCTGATTCATGTTAAACTTGAAGGCCTTAAATTAAAACTGCAGTTCAATTTTAAAGCAACATTTTTCATCTGGGCATAAATGCTTTCTGTTTTGGATGTGTAATTTTATGATCCACTTTTCAGCAGTATCAATGAAAAAAAATTGTGGGCCACACGTGAGTGGTCAGTCCAAATCGTTCCTTTCTCTGGCAGTTCCAAAGCACAGTGACAAGACAGGAAGTCTGGCTCTCAGAAGCCAATCCCCAGGCCAGGCCCTACCAACAGGCTTCACTGTCTCCCCAACTGGGTCTCCTGGCAGAATTATGACAAGCCAAACCTGGTTCCCTGGGGACCTCTGGTTTCCAGAACCTTGTCCGGGACCCACCCCATCTCAAGCTCACAGGCATGGTGCCTGGACAGCACAAAGACAATCTGATCCTTTGTCCCTTTTCTGGATTAGGGGCCCCAGGAAGATGTAGACCACGTGTCTCTTCTTTTGGTTTTTCAAATAACTGAGCTGGTCATATCCTCCTGACTTCTTTGCCTCCCAGAAGTACTCTGTGTGTCTTAAACCTAAACCTTGCCTCAAAACCACACCTCCCATCATCTGAGACCTCCACCTGGACCCCCGTGCTTTGTCACAATGGTTGATTCTCTGGCTTCACTCTTGTCTGGTAGAAGCCAGGATATAAGATGCCAGGGTCCTCTGGCTTCAGTCTCCTACCTGCCAGCTCCCCCATTCTTACCCAGTGACGACTCAGGCTGCATGCACTCTGCGCCTCCTCTAGGGGCAGCCAGGCAGCTGATCAGGGCAAACCGAACACACAGCCAGGCCCTTTCTCACAGCCAGATTCCAAACATGTCAGCCTGTTTCCAACTCTCCAACAGCAGCAGTTAGTTCAAGCCTTGTTCACCCTCCTAGTGCTTGACCCACCTCTCTCATTCCTCACTCTCTGAAGCTAGCCCCTGATCTGAACTTATTTTCTGTTTTTCAGCTTGGGTCACCAAACCTGAATAGTCCCATCTCTCTGCAGGCACCCTGCTCTCTGTATGGCCATTTCAATAAAAAAGGAGTCCCTTCCCTCAGAAGACAAATACACCCACAGCCTCCCTGTTCTCCCATGTTCTGTCTCCCAGTTTTTGCCTTCATTTCCCATCACTAACTGATGTCTCCACTGCTTCACCTCCCACCAACTGACCCATCAACTCTGTGCTTTCTGACTTCCTCCCTGGTCTGCCCTAAGTCCTCCACATAGGTCACCAATAGGGTCCTCAACACTAAGCCCCGTGGAGAGAGTCAACAGCAGCATTTGACACTCTTGTTCCCTCACGCTCCCTTACACACTCTTCTTTTAGCTTTTGTGACAAACTATCTTCTGGTTTTCTCGTTCCTCCCCAAGCCATCCCTTTCAGTTCCCTCTGCAGGCTCCTCTGTCTCTGTCTGACATTTCCAGGCACATTGTCCATCCCAAACTCTAACTACTCTCTCCAGACCTCTGCTGGGAAGCTGCAGCTGCACTTTGGACTCTCCCATTAATGTGGGGCTACCCTCTGAGTCTACTGCTCATGAGGCAAATTCTAAGGGTGCCACACCCTATGGATGATCCAGAATCACTTCAAACTCAGTGGATCCAATATTGAACTCATCTCTTCCCACCCAAGCATGTACCTCTTCCTGTGCGCCCCATTTCCAAGAATGGCATTAGCAGCCACCCACTGGCCCAAGGCAGACACTGTCAACAAGACAGTGAACAAGGCCCAGTTTCCAGTGAAGAACAAAGACACAGAGTCCTGGCCAGTTTGGAGGTTAAAGTGTGGCCAAAGGGGAGCAGGGGGAGCACCCAACACTAACACAGAGAGAGAAGAAACTTACTATTGTAGGCAGTGCCACTGAGAAAAGCTCCCTGGCTCTGGGAGGACCAGTGATGGGAATTCGAGATGGATAGGAGTGAACAAAGGTGTCCCTATGCATGGACCAATAGAGCCACCCATGTCTAAGGTGATGAAGGAGAAATCAAGACCCACTAGGTTTCCAGTCTACAAGGTCTAAGATGGAGGACACTGTGTGGGTGGAAGAGAGAAGAGGGTAGAGTCTACCTGTCAGGGTCATGAGCAACCAGCAAGAGATGTGGTAGCTGGATATGTGAGCCTGGGTAGGGACACAAACTTTCAAGTGGCTGCTGTGTTTATGGAATAAGAGACAATCAACCAAGATGAGAACAGAGGAGAAAGGGCAGAGTGCTTGGAATGAAGCAGTTACTTTTTTAAAAATTATTTTATGAAGGGGGCTATGTTAGTACATCAGTTTAAAACACTGTATGGGTTTCAAGCACAGAGCATTGTAATTAGACATCTCTATACACTACACCAAGACCACCACCAAAAGTATAGTTTCTATCTTCCTCCATGCAATTGATCTCCTTCCCCAATTCACTCACTGTTCCACTCCCTTTTTCTCTCTGGTAATACTATTTTGTTCTCAGAGCTTTTGATCCTCCCTCTCAACCCAGACCAAGGGCCAGCCTGACCCTCCTGCTGCTCATTATAAACCAGACAGGCTCTGAAGCTGCTCCAGGCACCAGGAGCGTTACCTGGCCCTCTGAGCCATCAGGAATGGCAGCTGAGCCTGGCTCATAACCAGGGGGGAGGAGAGGGGAGAGTAGCTCAGCCAGCTGCTGTGTCTAAAGGGTATCGCTTGACTTTGAATGTCTCCCTAAAGGACAATCTTCCCTGGGAAAAAAGATCAGAAGTTTAAAGAAGACAGATGGTGGGTACAAAATCAAGGGGAAAATCTACCATAAATCATGCTGATGCCTTATGAAAACACACAAGTTTTCAAATAACAAGCTAATTTGTAAAAGAGAAGTAAGTTCTTAATACCCAAGAAGCCTGGAAGGGTTGCCGCCTCCTCTGTATAACATACAGTCTCGAGTAGGAGCGGAAGGGGTCTCCTAGCTGACCATAGTGTTCCAGCAGAATTTGAACTTCACTGGAGTAGGCAGGGCTTCCTTTTCTCCCTCCCTGCTTTGGAAAACATCAGTTCATCCCAGGTCCTGCACTCAGATGCCAAGGTGGGACGCTGGCACATGGGTGATACATCTGCAGACCCTGGGACTGGTGAGGAAGGCCAGGGGAAATGCCCAGTTGGCATTGTCTGAGCCTCCAAAGAGTGGGAGCATCAATGGGTGATGGACTCCCTGTGAGAATTGGTTGTGATGACTCCATGGGGTGCAGAGGAGCACATATTCTCCCCCAAAAGACAGGGAAGCAGAGAGATGCGGGAAAATGAGGAAGCCCAAGGTCACCCAGCCCGGAATTCCATTCTGAGCTGGGATAAGGAGCTTGTTCATCCTGCCTTCTCCCTTCACAACTAAGGATCAAGAAGGCTGGCAATGTGAACTTTACCTCAGGCTCATTCCACACCCTCTCCCTCCCTGCAGAGCCCATCCATTGCCAAATGCTACCAGTGCTTGATCTCAGTTTTGTGCTCCTCTCTTTTAATTCCACTCTTTTGATCCATTCAAGATAATCTTTCCCTCCACTGACCTCTCCAGTCCTGTCTGCCACTGGACGGTGCTGTACTCCCACCCAGGATCCCTTTATTACCTTTAGGAAAAAAATCAAAGTTGCTTGCTTCCTCAGAGTGGCACTATAGTCACTTATCCCTGTGCCATGTTCCAATCTGCACCCCAACCCCATCTCAGCATTCTCCACACCCTGTATGTGTCAGACACACACTCTCTGTCATCTGTCTTTTATTGACCCCAGACCTCTAAACCAGGTTCCAGACTCCCCTGTCCCCTGTCAGACTCCTACTTATTCTCCACAGGACAGTTTATATGCACCTTCCTATAAAGTTATTTAGTCTCTCTAATATTTCTCACTTCCAGCTCTCTGCCCACACCTGCCTGTTGATCTCTCTACTGCCACAAAGGAGAGCTAATTCACGAACATAGCAGTCCCCATGGGTGGCCATGAACTTCTCAACACTATTCCATCTTTGTGGCTACAGGAACAGGTGCATGGACTCTGGATAATTTAAGAACATAGCTCTAAGGCAAGCTCCAGGTGAGAGTCTCAACCCTTCTAAACTCCAGTTCCTCCCCCATGGGGTTCTCTCTGCAGTCCCATGGTTATGAAAGATGGCTGATCACCCCAGCATGACTGACCTGAGACCCTGACTATTGACAGCTACTGCCCCCTCCCCACACAAGCACAGCCTAGTCACCAAAAGACCATTATCCTGAAGGTCAAAGCAGTCAGGTCTAAGGCTCCCAGTGCTGCCGTCCTGCGGATACACTGGACACAACCATTCACACCTCGTTCCACTCATGGGCAGGCTCCCCTTCCCCCAGCTACCCTTGGGCCCAGGGATGCACAGCAGGCTTGAAGGATGTGTGGTCTGTCACTCACCCCAGATGCCGGATTGGCTGTCCAGCCCAGCTCTGCAGTAGCTGTCCTGGTGTCCATTAAAGTTTCTGCAAATCAAAAAGAGAAAAACCATTATGTCAGAATGCTGGACAGTGGCCTGACATTCATGACGTTCCTTATGACCTAAATGTCAGCTTCAGCAGGAGCTTTGGGCATTTTGTAGGTGGTACCTGGGAAACCAAGGCTCAGATGGGAGAGGTGGGCCTGGATGCATCTGCTCTTGGCGTAGTAGGTCACTGACCTCACATCTCCTGCTGTTCTCTCCATGGCTACCTATGTGTATGATGTCATCCACCCACCCACTGAGACGTGACTGAGTCTGAGACGTGACTCCTTCCCACTTCATTTGACCTCAAGGTTCTCTCAGGCCTTGGTGATGCAGAAGCCAATCCTTTCTTGAGCCTTCCTGGATAACCTCATTCTTTCCCCTTCTTCCCACTGGACTGCTTCTCCACCTTCAACCTAGTCAATTTACCCTCCTTTCAGACCAACACTCCCCTCTAACTCCTCTCAGGCATCTCTGGGGACAACGGGGTGATTTTCTCTGATCCCAACCACTTTCCTCAGACTCAGTCGACTTGTATGTCCCCTTGGCCCTGGGTTAACTGCCTTCCCCCAAAACTGCAGGGAGTTCTGGCAAAGGCTTCACCCAGAATATAAAATCCCCTCTCAGCCCCCAGGAGATGGCTACTGGTGACCAGTCCTGTTGGCCAGTAAAGGGAAAGCCAGCCATCTTAACTGCCAAGTTCCAGGAGCCTTTAAGGAGACACCAGTGCTCATGCTAAAACTACCAGGTAGCTTGCAGTGGCCATGGAGCTGGAATTATCGCTAACCATTTCCCGGCAGGTTACACTAGAGCATCCTGAGAAAGGAGCACTTCTTTCTCTTTATACTCTTCAGTCAGCTGTGGACCACCACCAACCCAGACTTGTGGTGGAAACTGTCCCAAAGGAAGGCTGCTCATGAGCTCTCACCAGCTAACTAAAACTTGTCTTTGTTGTTATTTTTTAACAGTTTCATTGAGGTAGAAATGACATACAATAAACTGCACATAATTAAGGTGTATGGTTTGATATGTTTTGACATATACTTATGCCCGTGAAACCATCACAACAATCAAGTTAATGAACATATCCATCAGTCCCAGAATTTCCCTGGGCTCTTTGTAACCCCTCTTTCCCTCCAGCCCCTACCCTTGGAACTCTCCCCAGACAAAGGATGATCTGTTGCTGTCACTATAGATTGACACATTTTCTGGAACTTTCTATCAATGGAATCTTAGAGCATATACTGTTCTTTATCTGGCTTATATCACTGAGCATAATTTTAAGATTCAGCATGCTGTATATTCTAACAGCTCAGACCTTTTCACTGCTGAGTATTTCACAATGGACCTGCAGTGGTTTGTCTGCTCTTTCACCTGCCTTTCCAGGTTGTGGCCATGACATGTGTGAGCACAGAAGAGCTGTGTTTCCTTCACAGTGTCTGTAATGCTGGACATGGTTGGGCCCTCTAATTTTGGACATTTCAATAGGTGTGTCCTGGTATCTCTGTGTTGTTTTAAATTTTATTTCTTAACAGTGAATGATGTAAAACATCTTTTTCCTGTGCTTATTTATCATCTGTTTACCTTATTGGTGAAATAATTGAAAATTATATTTTAAATAGGCTGTTTTCTTATTATTGAGTCTTATTATTGAGAATTCACTATCTAGTCTGGACACAAGCCCTTTCTCAGATATATGCTTTGTAAATACTTTCTCCCACATGGAAGCTTACCTTTCATTCTCTTAACAATGTCTTTCATAAAGCTAATGCTTTACATTTTAATGATGTCCACCTTATCAATGTTTTTCTCTTATGATTTAGTAGTAGTGTTCCATCTGAGAAATGTTCACCTAACCCCCAAGGTCACAATGATTTTTTTTCCACCTACCTCGGTCTAGGATCTATTTTGAATTATTTTTTTTATTTTTTTTTTTTTGCAAAAGGTGGGAGGTATGAATTAAATGGTAATTCTTTCATCTGTATATCTAGTTGTTCCAGAAGCTACATTATGAATTCACAGAGTGGTGCTGGACAGGCAGGCTGAGGTATCTTTTCCACCTGGATTTCCTAGGCATGTGTCAAAGCTCCAGGGGTTGCACTTCCTCACTGAACAGGTGCTCAACAACAGGGCGGGGAGCAAACAGGATGTGCTGCTTTGTTTTATTTTTCTTGCTGTTTCCCTTTCTTGTAAACACCCCTCACCCTGTGTGAACATCCATTCTGTACTCGCTGCTTAAGGCAGGAGATGGGAGACACAACTGCAGAACGCAGAGTTGTGAATTTTTGAGTCCTTTAGAAAACAGAAGGACTCCTGGCATAAACTAAAGGCTTGGGAAAAAAGCCACCTTACAAACAGGACTGGAAGAAAGAAAACAGAAGTGGTAGACATGCAGAAGTGTGCTGAGAAAAGAGCTTCCTTTGCTTTTGTCACGAGGTTCAAACCAGAGAAAGGATGCTGGAAACTGAAGTATGTGCCAATGTCCTAGACATGGAGTGACCCCACGTAGTAACACAGCAGCAAGAGACAGTACCCTCCCTGAGGTTGAGATGATGCATACTATCAGAAGAGGCGTAGAGCCCAAATGGATCTAAGGTAAGGGGTCCAGGAACAGCTAGCAGTGACCTTTATGGATTATAACAAAAGTCAGATGGGGTCCAAGATATTCCAGTGGAGACCAGTTGCTAATTGGGATCAGAGAAGCACCTTCCTCCACAATGTGACATTCCAAAGCCAGACCATTGCCCATGATGCTTCTGCCACCCCAGAGAATGGATCTCTAACTGCAAACTGAGGACAATTTAAGCCATCAGGTGGCTATACCTCCTCACCCTTTTGCTTTTGAATTGAGGGTCAAACCCCAGGTATATCTGAAGGCAAGCTCTGGAAAGGATTCTCGAGTTTGTTTTCTCTTCTGATTCTTTTGACATCTGGGGAGGCCGAGCCCTGCATGGAGCACCCCTCCTTCTCCCCCTCATTTCCACTTCACAGCACTAATAATGATCATAATGACACATCAAATTTACATAATATACTTCTCAGAAGACACTCCATGAGGCTCTGTGAAAATTCATCTCCATGATTAAAATGTTGCTGCCAGGTGGGTATGGAACAAGAGCCACTGAATTCACTGGGCAGAATTGGGGACCCAGCACAAAGAGGTACAGTACTTTCTGCAGGATGGCACAGCCTCCCACCCTGATGCCCATAGCTACAAATCTCAGCGCACGGCCCATCAGGGAGACCAGGGCTCCTTGGGTTGCTCCTGGAGCTCTAGCAAAGGGAGTTAGGGTCCTTGATCATCAGGCCCTCAGAATGACACACCTTGAATTCCAGCCTCAGGTCATGTCAAAGTAGAGGTGAACAGGCAAAGGGCATGGGAAGTGAGGAAAACAGAATTCAGAATCAAAAATAAGAATCAATTTTCACTTCTAAACCTTCTCAGCACTGATTTGTTCTGTTAACCCCATAAATGCAATCTAAGACTTCACTGTGTTCGTAATCACCTGCTACAGGATTGTGATCAAACCTGTTTCTAAATGTTTTCCATCCACCCTATTAGACAGAAGTTGCAGCAAGAGGAATTCATTTCTCGGCTTCAAGTCCACTGTGGAGGTGGAAGACCACAAACCAAAAACTATCCACACATCTACTCGATATGATTAAGGGCAGTTTCTTTTCTGGCACAGAGAGCTCCTGATTATGGCATTATACTCTGGTGGGGGCTGAATAAAAGTGATTTGAGGAGGTTTACATCTCCCTGGAGAGGAAGAGAGCACTCATTTGCATTTATAAAGCATATTGAGAGTTCTGGCAGAAAGTTATGGTAGAAGCACAATTAAATATTTACCATCACTTCTGCTCTCAAACAGTGGCATGGGGACCAAACCAGCTGGAGGTGCATGTGTTGCTGTCAAATTCAGAGATGCCTGCAGGGGACATGATTGTGGGCGCCACACTCACCACCTGGCCTCTGCCCCCTGGGAGCACACGCTCACTGCTCACATACTCACTGCCCACGGGAGGAAGTTGGGACAGGCAAACACAGAGTGGAAAGAGAGTCTGGCAGGGTCCACCAGGTCCAGGTCCCTCTTCCTTCTCTTTGTGACAGATCTCCTCCCCTCTTCTCACTCTCTCCCTTCTCCCCTCCCTCTCTCTTGTCTACCTTCCCTCCTCATCTGAGAACAAGGTTGGAGCTAGTAAGTACACAATATTATATGAGAGATACATGAGACAAAGTTACGCCATCCATGTGCTATCATCAGTACCCCTTAATCACTCTCAATCTCATTTCCCTAGTTAGGAAAATAATTTAATTATGGTCCATAGGATACTGACAAGGTATCTATAAGAATCAATGCTGGTAGATAGATACGGATATTTGCTTGCTTTTCTTCCCTGCATTGCTATCAAGAGAAAGGAGCAAAGAGCATAGCTGAGGATGGACTGGAATTGTAGGTGCCGTAGAGGGATACATGGTCCAGGCACAAGAAGCAAAGTTACACTTGGCATCTTATTCTGGCCAAGGCCATGAAAGGGAAACTGACAGCCTGAAGGAAATGGACACAGCCTTCGGCATGTGGGCCTGTTGCCAGAGGGAAAATCTGGAGATTCAGCCACAGTGAAGCAAGAAGAGATGCCTGTGGACTCCAGATGGGGGATGGCACTACCCAGAAAGGAAGAATGGAAACCTCCACTCACGTCGGAAGGCAGAGATGACAAATAGACTCACAGGGACAAGGGGGGGAGCAGAGACAGCTTGACAGGAGAAAATGAGAGTTTCTCCAAACATAAGGGGGTGATGAAAATTGAGTCAGAGTGGAGGGGCCACAAGGAAGGCAGAAGGGCTGGTTGACTGGAAAAAAACAGGAGAAGGCTGGAGGCTATTGGATCTGGGCTGAGAGATTAATTTACCCAGGAAACACTTTCCCTGCAAGTCTTCAATATGGAAGCCCTGAGGGTACCCCCATCAGTCACAAAGAGTCACCACCTAGGGGTTCAGATATAGGGGCAAGGTCTGAGACCCTGCTGGGAGGAAGAATCAGCAACCACTGCCTGGCTCTGCAGGTATTCCAGTTTATGTCTGGATTGGCACCTTGGGATGTATTGACATTTGGGATGAATTAGATACCTATCATGGTGAAATAGAGATAAATAAATGCTCTCCTTAGAGCTCTGCCACTCTTTTTGGAGAGACATTAATCAGACATGCTGCTGAAAATATTTACAACATCCATTCCTGGTGGCAACAATATACAGTGACATATACAATGGCATGGGGCTTCCATACCTTCTCTGAGCAGTGCCACGTGTGCATATGACAAGGCTACTGTGACTGTCCACACCCAAGGGGCCCAAGTACAAACTGCAATCACCACCTGCACTGCCGTCCTGGGTCCACACACCTCCTCAAAGTGAGCAGTCACCCCATGCAGCAGTCACCCCATGCAGCAGTCTAAAGAATCAAGTTCCTCTGATGCTGAGTCTCTGCCCCACTGCAGTTCCAAGTCCCTTCCTTAACCTTCCTAAGAGGTGGGGTTCCTTAAAAGAGGGTTGCAACACCGTAGTTTAATGGGGTCCCATGAACCATCCTCTGAACAAACCTTGTCTAAACAGTTTTGTGGACAGGATAGGCACTGTGTGGGCACTGGAGACAGCACAGAGCTAGCGAGACACTCCAGCCCTAGGGGGACCAGAAATTAATCAAATAGCCATGCAGACTGATCTATGATGAGAGTCTCAGAGGATTCCAGGGAAGAGAATCCCAGGGATGGTTTAAAGTGCTGAGTAAGATGACAAATATGTGGAGCCGGGGCAGCTGGCTTTTTCCACCCTCCCTCAGCCTCTGACTGAGCAAAGAAGAAGGAAAAATACACCACACACACACATACACACACACACACACACACACACACACATGCCCTAAAAATGAATCTATGTTGTCAGGGAATAGGATAAGCATTAAACCATCTCCTCGCTTCTCGCAAATCCAGACTATGCTGGTAGTAAATGTTCTGGACACCCTCTGATTTTCCAGGAATCCCTATTGCCCTCCAGGCCTGGACTCAGCAAAGAGAGTCCCAAGTGCCTCCTGGAGCTCATATCCTCCAGCCCCACTTCATCTTCCTGTGGTGCTTTCCCCTACCCACCCTATCCATCAGCGCAGTGACTGAAAAACTCCTGCCCAGATTCACTGCAGAGGCCCTACAGAGTTTCTACCCCTGAGCATCCTCACAGCTGTGTTGTATGCATATAACCGTTGACTAAGCAAGACCATCTCCATGATGCAGGACTTCCAAAAGTTACCCACATAACTCCTTTAGCAGATGATCTGTTAATCCCTCAACCCTCAGCCTGGGTTAGGGTGGTATGGGCTTAATGTAAACTGCTGAGGGTACCAGCCAACTTCAGGAGCAAGGCTGGGGCTGGGCCTGGCATGGCTACAAAAGGCTGAAGTGAGAAAGTGTTGCGAATAAGTTCACATCTCAACTCCTATATGCTCACACCATTTAAATCTCTATCATCAGATCGCTTCATCTTCAAACATGACCCCTGTCCAAAGTTTTTCTATCACTCTTCTCAGTGCAAATGCCTCAGAGATTTTCAGTTTTAATTCCATACTCCCCCTTAGTGTCTTACCAAATTCACCATGCCCTGATGACTCTTGCTCTGCAACATTTCCTTCAGCTGTGTGTCCAGGGCCTTATTCTCACATATTGGAACCACAGAAACCACCTGAGTTTGTGTCTCAGCCAGAAGTCCCCATCTGAGACCTCCAATAAGTTCCTCTTCTGTTGCCACTGTAAATGGTTGAAAATCAGTATTGGCACACCACACACAACCTACAGAATTTCAGGTCCTATCACCACCCAGTGACTTCATCTCCAAAAAGTTTTCCAAATGAAATAATTCCAAAGGGGAAAAACAACCCAAAAGTTATATATCATGAAGATGTTCAATATAGCATTGTATAGAACATGAGAACACTAGAATCAGTCTATCAATGGTGGAAAGAATATATATAGAATGGTACCATCAGACTCTGGAGTGCCATGAAAACAATGGAACAGCATTCAGAATGTCAGCAATGAAACATATAGCAGGAAGCAGAATCCTAGGTGCCCCAGAGATCAGCTATTGAAGCAGAGCTCAACTGAGCAAAACGACAGCAGGAAGGGCTGCTGAGACAGCTGCAGGGCAAGGCTGCCAACTCACAGGTGAACTTCCTTACTGCTGCATGCTGCTTTAGAAGACATCAATCCAGAAATAAAAATTTAACCAATCTTCTAATAATACCTCTTCCATCAAGTTTCAGTGCCCTACTTCATGATTTTCAAAATCTCTCTATCAATTCCCAGACACAAACTTCTGGCCTCCATGAACCCTCTGATCTAAATCTACCTGCTCTGTGGTGGAATATTGTGGAAACAGTGTCGAACGGTTTCAAAAAGCTGAAAATAGGACCTAGCAATGTGACCTAGCAATCACATACCATCTATATGAAGAACATGAGATCATTAACTCAAAGAGTTACATACACCACAATGTTTGTTGCAGCATTGTTTACAATAGTTATTTGTACATACAAACTACATGCCCACTGATAGATGACTATGAAAAGATATATTATCCACACGGTGGAATACTATTCAGTCATTCAAAAGATGCAACTTTACTATGCAGTAAAATGGGAGGAATTTGAGAGAATTAACGAAAATAAGTACAAGGCAAATGACAAACACTGAATGACAATATGTGCAAGATAGGGAAACAAAGCAGAAATATAGACAAAACGCAATGAAAACAACCAGTAGACATCAACAACAGCACTAATGTTGCCAGAGGATGTGGGTGGGCGCAAGAGTGAAGATTTTCGAATGAACCCACCTCTTCCAAATTGGTGTTCAATTCCCAAAGGAGACCCTAGGTCCCATATCTCTGCTGGTACTCATATAGCTCCTCAGATCTAGAGTGCCTTCCTCCTTCTTTCCATCTACCTGGAATCTTGGGTTCTAAGACATACCCTTGCCCTATCTTACTTCCTCAAAAAAACAAAAAACAAAAAACAAAAAAAACCTCATACAACTTGAAGGATTAGCCTTGGTTATTTGTTTTGAATCTTTCCTCACATGCTTTTCAGAGGGGAGAGCTGTGACTTATGTCTCATAGAGCTTTATCCAAAGTTTCACACAGCACAAATGCTCAACCAACTTGAAAGCCTGGGTTCAAGACTTAGCTCCACAAATGATGAGCAAATCAAGTCATATCTGAGTGTGGACGCCCCTTCAAGGTACAGGCATCCCTCTTGCATCTACAAATCAGGAAAGCCATGCCCAGAAAGATGCTCTGTATATTCTTCAGAACCCTCCTTGAACTAACACTCATTTCTGTCTTTGCCAAGTATAAACTGCTAGGTGAATAGAAACTGTTATTTTATAAGTCTCCACTGGTTGATGTGTAGCAATGGTCGGTGAGGAAAAAGAAAGTCTGAGTAAACTAAATAAGCCAGCCCAACCCATCTGCTGAATGACTGACTGAATGAGTAGGAACAGGCATTTAAATTACAAATACAAACTGTGAAGTTTGCTCTTTTAAAGAGCACACAGATCAGTGCAGTCCTACCCTTCATACCCATCTCCTTCTGTTTCTTTTATTTATCAAGGTGTGACTGATTGTCATAGAAAGAAAGAAGCCACAGCTTAGGTGGGTCAGAGCACAGACATGTGCTCAGGAGCTAGGAGAGGCTTGACTTCAAATGTGACAGAGCCAGAAACTCAGGAAGACATGTTTATGCAGCTATGTGGCTCTGACTCCCCTTCCTCCAGGGCTCTGCGAGCGAGGTTCCTGGGGAAACAGACCAGGGCAAGAGGACATGGAGCTGGTGCCGACTCAAAGGACTGTCTTTTCTGTCCACTGAGCTGTAGACTTGCTCCATGGCTGCAGAGGCTTTCTCCCCTTCCCGGCCTGAGAGGGCCTTTTCTAGCTCCAAACTCCTGCCATGGTATCTAAACGTCATGGCATGAAACCAAAGGAAATCTCAGGAGACTGGGTGGACCCTCTGCCTGCTGAATCTCCCGATCTGGCTCAGCCCTTCAAAGATATAGCAGTATATGCTCTGCATCCTATAGATTTCTTTTAACTAATAAAACATAGGTGTTGCTTTAGGAGATATATTACTTTCCTTGGGTTGCTGTAACAAAGTGCCACAATCCAGGCATGAACTTCCTATGTCTGAAAATATGCCATAACCAGAGAACCAAGTAGAAAAAGGGTCTCACCACCCCTGGCTGGAGATGCCCAGGCCTCTGCAGGATCAAACTTCTGTAGGCAGAAGCCAAGCCAAAGAGATCATGTCAGCGAGCACAGAAAAGTTAGGCCCTTGAGGCTGTCCTCTGACCCAGACATGACTGCTGGACAGTGCCACCCTGTCTGAGGTTAAGGGAGTCAGGGCCCCCTTAACCAGCTCCATGGCCCAGTTCCTGCCCAAGACCTCATCTCCTCCTGACTCAATACCAGCACAGTACATACCTGCCTATCTAATCCATTAGCAAAGAAAGTGAGAGGCTCAGAGAGGGAGAGAAAAGAGAATCACATAACAGTGCAGTGGTCATGATTTCACATAACAGTGCAGTGTAGGGACGATTTAAATCAGTGCTCCAGCCCACTGATGGTGCCAACCAGGCCAGAAGCCCACGGCTGCTTAATGCTCTTTCTGATTGCATTTTTGTGGAGAGTCAAAGACCTATTTAAATTGAGGAGCCTGGCATTTTCTAGTCTTCCAACACCATGAATTCTAAGAAAGCTTAAATCTGCCACCCTGGTCACTACGACAGACCCATGAGTTGGTGCCGACGGCACCAGGTAAGAGCCATGCATAATAATCTTACTGCCTCCTGCTCTTCTTGGGTTTGAGGAGAGTAGGCCTCTCAGGTCCTGAGAGACATGGTTACCCAGGAGCATCAATCACTCCGAAGAAGAGCCGGGAGGAGAGTCCGCACGCCCATGCAAAATGACTCTCTGCAGCTCTAATGAAGGCCGGCGATGGATGGTGGCCCAAGCTCGTTAATCAGGAGCACGCTGCCGCTGTCTGCCTCTCCCTCCACCCTCCTGTACCCTCATTCCCAACTGATCTGTGCCATAGTAACTCAGGTGTCACTGTGCCATTCTGTGCCCTGGGCACCTCTGCATGCACAGGCAGCAGTCAGAGAGAGACAGTGGCCCTGGAGATGACAGCAGTAGGGGCCTTGAGGGGATGGCCACTGGGCAGAGAAAGAAGGAGTAGGGATTTGGGCCTCACATTCTCTTTGGCAAATTCTGGAGTGGGCCAGGGCTGCTGAGTCTCCAGGAACAACCAGAGTGAAGTGCCCTGTACCGTTTCTCCATGGAACATCTCTCCTTGGTGTAGAGCTATCCTCCCACAGGTGTCTCCTTGTCCTCAAACCTGCCATTGGCACTGCTCTCATGGAGCACAGCTTCATGCCTGCCCACCCTTATTGAGAGACTCTGTCTTCCTCTCTCCAGAGATCCAGGCTGGCCTACTGCAGCCCAGACCCATGCCCCCACCCTCAACAGAATTTGTCTTAGTCACATTGCAACTCTTCACCCAATTAGCCCTCCCATCTCTCTGAGGCCCTGTCAGCATCGCTCTTTCAACTTCTGGAAAGAATGACCACCCAACCCTTGTCTCCTGCCCCTGAAGATTTAGCCCACCCACAGTGGCACCCCAGCTATGTAGAGTCTTTTTCTGTGTCACCTTCTCTGGCAGTCTCATGACCTAGAATCTTACAGACTCTGCAGGAAGTGACACTCTCCTTGAGGAAGAGCACACCTCATGGTGGCCATGATGGGAGCTGGTCAGTGAATCCTGCCATGCAGTGTGAACCAAGCTTGAGGGTACCGAGACTGCAGGTCACGGGGCAGAATTCCCATTAGTCTTCCTTCAGGAGTCTCCTGGTGACTGAGGCCATTGAGACTGTCCCAGACCTTGCCCTCTGGTGCAGGCCTCAGCTGCTCTCCACATTTAATCACCTCCTCCATTTTGTGGGCTCTATTTTGAACTGCTTGTGATGACCTGTCTGTCCCAGTTCTAATCCTTTCCTATTGCATCAACTGGCTATTTTCAACTCTACATAAGATGGGGGGAGGCAAGTGGTGATGAGAGACATGGACCCCCCCAAGAACTAACCCCATGAAAGTAGTCTGCCAGAGACAGCTCACTCTTGGCTGTGGTATCATGGTTCTGGCCCTTCTAGCTGTACAATTGTGGGGCCCGCGGGTGATACCCAAGGCCCCCCAGTGCTCCCTCTCTGTCAGTCCACTCTTCTGGCCAGCTCTGCCTGTCATTCACGTCTCTCAGGCTTCCTTATCATTGCCAAGACTTCTGGAGAGAGCCCTGGAAGACTTCTATTTGGGTTTCCCAATCGATAGCATCGATTGACTGCTGGCATCAAGCATTTCCTGAGATCTCAAATAGTCTTGATGACAATAATGTCCTCCCTGAGTCAAGAAAATTCTTGCAGTGCATGCCTCCACACAGTGCGTGCCTCTACACAGAAATGTATCCAGCGGGATTTGAAGCTCCAGGTAACTCCCTTACAGGTCATAGTGGGACCCCACTGGGCTTCTGCTGCGGGAGGCTGGTGCAGCCTGGCCTCCCTCTGTATAGGAAGGAGGCAGGGGCCTCAAGCCTCCCAACTAGGGCAGGAACTGTCACACTCCCAGAGCGACAGGGCTTTGACTTTGCAGTTTGGAAGACTGGATAAGCTCCACATCACAACTGGGATAAGCCAGGTGTTAGGACAGCATCCTTCCTTAAAGAGGAGGCATTATATGGACTTGTTCCCACTTAAGCAGTTTAAGGGAGAGACAGAGAGTTGTTTGTGGTAACAAACTAGTATACAGCTGACCTGGGGTCTAGGTCCACTTGTACCATCAGCATGCAGTACAAACCTGAACTTGTCTGTGCCCCATCTCCCAGGTGGACAATGGACTTGGGTTGATATCAGAGGCCTCTATGATCTGAAGCCTATGCCTAAGTGGAAGCTGAAGATCCGCTTCTGGTCCCTAGCAGTGGGCATCTGGGAAGAGCGGCAAGTTGCTCCTGAGGGCTAGAAGTTTGAGGTGAAATCTGACTTGGTTTTGCTAGGGTGAAGGTCAAGGTTTCCATGAGAGGCTGCAACCTCAGATCTCCCCATTGTGGACTTCTATCTGAAACAACAGGCTTCAGGAGAAAATAGCCCCTGTGGGTCTCTCCTTTCTGAGGAAAGCTCAAGCTCATTGCCTTAGCGCATTCTGGTCCCTGTCTGCTTGGACATGAATTGCCCAGACTTTCTCTGCCCATTCACATCACTTCTTCAAATGCAGTGGGTGATTTAGGCCAATCCCAGCACCACTCTCAATTCAGAATCTCTAAAGAGTTCACAAGTTCCAGCTTGTTGATCTACCCTACCAATCCCAGCCCAAGCTGCCATCTGAGCAGCATAGGGGGATTGTAAGTGCCCTAGAAGGTGGCCTGTCTTCAGTCTTCATTGCCTTATCCATTCCCTCTGAATTTTATCCAGCATGCTGGGGGTTCCCTAGCAGGAACATGGCTCATGAGAGCTAAGTCCATGCCCAGCACCCAGACGGTTCCCATAATTAACTACCTTTATATGTCGTGGGTATCTCCTCCCTCCTCAACCTCACCTTCTTCTGCGTCTTTCCATCCTGTTTCCCACTCTCCTCTTGCTTCCCTCTTTGTACTGCTGTTACCCCTCCATAGAGTATCTCTTGGATGAATAATGTTTCAGCCCAGGCTGGGACTACATCCTGATTGCCCCAGCCACACCCCATCCTCACAGCACCGGTGTAGTTCTATGAAGAGCTAGACCCAGACAATGGGGCAGCAGATTCACTGGAGCTCTCACAAAGACCCCATTTCCTTGACACAGTGCAGAATGACAGTCAGAGTCAGGTCTTCATAAGTTGCCTTCACAGGGCACCACAGGTACAGGGGGCATCTGTGCTTGAGGATGGAGTGCTGGGCCCAGACTCAAGAGCTGATGGAAAGGTCAGCTCTCTATCAGCCAGAGCTGCAAAGCCTGCAAGACTTAGCCAGGTCTATCAAATGCAATCATTGGGAACCTTAACACCTCCATCCCTGACACACTGCACAGGCAGAAGACCCCACATTCTGTATTCAGAATTGGAGATGAGGGTATACAAAAGGGAAGATGGGATGTGCAGCTGACTATGCTGTGTGCTTACTAAGTACCAGAACTTCGCTGCCTGAGGATCAGACACAGGACAGACCCACACAAGTCTGCTCTGAAGACAGGAGGTGGGCCCTCTACACAATCTGCGAAGAATGAGACTCAAGATAGGTCAACTAGCCTTGGCCTACAGCATCTCAAGCGAGAAAGCTTATCTGGAAAGTGTTGGGTCTCTAACTGCACCAGGAGACCCTGATTACAGGGCAGCAACATGTTGGAGGTCTGCAGAAGGGAAGCCACACTCTGATACCATGCCTGCATGTGAGGTGGGCAAGGGCAGAGATGGTTACTCCTCATGTACCAAGGATGATCAGTGGATGATATCTAGCAGCAGGTGTATTTCAAGACTATTTGTTTTCCAATTAAGCAGTACAATCAAGTGTACACTCCTTTTTGTATGCTGTCTATTCTCTTGCTTTTCTCTCAATTTCCAACACCAGCACTACTGCTTGACTTCCTGAAAAGTAGAGGGGACACCTATTGTCTTTGTTAGAGTTGGTCTAGTATATTAATGGCAATAAATGACACACAGCAAAAAACACTGTGTCTGTGTCTCCCCCAGAAGTTCCCTCGGTGCTATGATTCAAGTTCACAGCAAAATGACATGGAGCTTCACTCTATCACTATTAAAACTTGGTGTTAGTCTGTCAGTGGCTAGAGATAACTGAACTGTATTCTCTTTATGCTTCACCGAGTTCTTTGGACACATCTACTCTTTCTTAAGAAAAAAAATCATGTGAAGCCAACCTTGATGCAGGTAAAGGAGCATTGTGTTGGTTAAAAGGATTGGGCTCTAAACCAAGTTCTGTGGATAACAGAAGTATAACGATGGGTCACCCACATACCTCTCTGAGGCCCCCATTTCCCACCGGAAACACAGGTGCAGTATGCCTGATTCTCAAAGAAAAACAAAGAACAAATGAAATGCTACCTGTAAAGTGTTCATTACTATACCTGCCCTATAATAATCATCCATCAGTGTTACCTATTATTACTTCTAATTAGTAGAATAAAAAAGTAAAGAGATGTGATTTTATGAAAGGTAGAAGGCCAGCATTAAATTCATTTTTAATCAGATGGTTGTTCAGCTCTTTTGGCACCGTTTATTCAGGGACCTATCTTTGCTCCATTGCTTACTTACCACTTTCCTTTGTCAAAGGTCAGCTGATTAAGAACATGTGGACCCACTTCTGGGTTCTCTGTTCCGTCCCATCAGTTTATGTGTCTTCTCTGCTAGTACCAGGGTGTCTTGATGATGGTAGCTTCATGGTAAGTCTTGAAGTTAGGTAGTGTCAATCTCCAAGTTTGTTCTTCAATATTATGTTGACTATTCTGGGCCTTCTGTCTTTTCACATGCACTTTAAATTCCATAAGTTCATACTAAAAATAACATTCTGCTTGGGATTCCATTGAATCTATAATCACTTTGGGAAGAACATGATAATATTGGATCATCCTATCCATGAACATGCAATATCACTTCATTTACTTAGCTCTTCTTTGATTTTATTCATCAGAGTTTTATAGTGTCCTTTATGTCCTATATGTACATTTTCTATGAGTGAACTGACCTTGCAGAGATTTACACCCAAGTATTTCATTTTATGGGTGTTAATATATGCTTCTTATAAATAGTCCTTGTCTAGCCCTTAGAAATTATAAAAAGTTTTCTGACATTACCAACACATTTAGAGGACCATTAGGAAATAGACATTTGCACTTGAGATCTCACAACACAGAATGGACATAATACTATCATCTGAAAGGGTCAGCTTGAATCCCATGATTTCTAAGGATGTTACACCATCTTGCTGGAAAGAAACATAGCTCTTGGGAAAGTTGCCTAGCCTGGCCCAGGAGTACCCGCCGTGGTGGCTTAGTTTACGATTGGCTTTCAGAAGCTAGGCTGCCATGAGGCTCTGCTGTCTACACTAACAGTCATCAAACTTTTTGCCAAGGGTCAAATAATTAGTATTTTAATCTTTGAGGGGCCTGTGTTTCTGTGGTAACTAATCAATTCTGCCACTGCCCTTGCAAAATGAAAACAGGCTGTAGGCCAAAGGGACTCCTGGATTACCATTTGCTCACCCCTTGTGTAGACAAGCTCTGAGATGGACAAATGCACTGACAGAATTGGTTCAGTAATATTTAAATATTTTTGCAACTTTTTATCAACCAATTCATTATTTTAGTGACAATAACCTTCCAGCAAAATAACCTTCCAGCAATCAGCACTCACACAAACTGTCACAGAAGTATGCATCACCTTCCAGAACATCAGAGAGGTACCAGCAGGGGCTCAGGGGATATTTACTTAACAAAAACAGAATTAAATCAGGTTTGTATTTTCAGGCAATCTAAGCAAAATGCACCTATGGAAGAAAACTGGTTCACTTCTGGCCTATGATGCAGTACTTTTAGGCTGGCTGCTTTCAGCCAAATTCAGGAGGAAATTTGAGTCCTTCCTAAAGGAGCTAAAGACAAACAGGAAAATAAAATATAGGGAATACAAGCTTTATTCACTAATAATGAAACCACAGAGGAGTAAGTCTAATTAGTGTACTTGTCAGTCGGGGAACATGGACTTGGTACGTAGATAGAAATGTGTCACCATGTGAGTGACCTGAAAGGTCATGATTCCTGAGTTCAGAGAACAGTCCCCTGTGATTGGATGGATCCACAGTCAGAGGCAAAATGGAGACCACCTGAGAGAAAAGGCAATACCACCAAACCAGGTAACCAAGGAGAGAAGCTAGCAGAGGGTTAAGGGAGTGTCAAAAGAGAAACCACAGCAAGGTGCTCCGTCCAAAGAGGTCAAGACCTGCTGCGGAGTCATGGCAAAAAGACTCTGCCCACCCTCCAGAGCCTGAAGGACTGTGGAGGCAAGATCCTAGGCAAAGAGGCTGGGGACAAAGTGTCCCTCCCACATGAACACCAGAACCACAGTGCTGTGTCTGTGAGCACAAAAACTTCTTAACTAAAAAGGGAGACAAGTGAACAGAGCACAGATCATCTTGCTCTACACCCTTTAAGGTGAACTTAAGACACTATTCCACCTCAGTCCTACTCCAGTGCCCCCTAACACCAAGCTGGTCCTGACTTGACTCTCTTCAGCTCACTCCTTGGTGGCAAGCCTCAGCTCCCCAAACAGCTACTCTTGACTATTTCAAGAGGGACAGCAGGAAATGGAGGTGGTGAGAAGCAGCTCCAAAACACCCCAGGGGTGATTTTTCTATTCCCTGAGCCCAGTCCAATCAGCTCATCCTCTCCTCATCCTCAGCAGCATCTGCTCCAAGCTCCCTGCTTCTCAGCACCCGGGGTCTCCAGAATTCTCCCCAACTCCCAGCAGGGCAGTGCTGCAGGTGGCACAGTGCACTCTGCACTGCATGTGAACTCCCCAATATGCTGCTTCTGTTTTCCTCCCTTCACTCTGCACCCACTTAATATCGTTATCAGAGGCAGTTCCTACAGTGCTGGCCTGATAAGCAAACTACAGCTTTCCCAAAATACAACTTTACCGCCTACCTAGGTTGGCAGATGCTGGGCAGTCAGAAATGCTCAGAGCATCACCAGAAATACCGGGCACTATGGGGGGTGATTAGGCAGTTCCTGTGAAAGGGAGAGGCAGGGGCTGGCTGGGCAGAGGTGGCAATGGTGTTGGGAAGTCAGCAGCTTGTGCAAACACACAGATAAAACATGCTGATTGCCGAGAGAGATCCTCGGGGCTATCAGATAGTTTCGGGTAGGTCTAAAGAGGAACCGAAGGGAGTTGGGCCTGTTGGTTTCTAAACCACTCCATCCATATTTTTCAAGAATATTTTTTAAAAACCCACACTAAGAGATGGGTCTTTCTGCAGTGATCAGAAAGTGGGGCCAGCCTAACGGTTCAGCTCACCAATACCATCCAATGGCCTCAGCCTCCAACAGGCTTACTAGACCACAGAGCCAGGCTGCTCTCCACCTCCTCCCCAACCAAGTCATTACTTTTGTTTTTCAGATGTGACTCCTGTGGAGAATATTTGTCTCTTCCCAGGTGTGGCTTTGCTGCTGGGGAGTGGACACCAGATGCCACTTCTTCCTCCCTAGTTAAAGCAGAGAGTTTGAAGAGCTAATAAGCCCAGTTGACTGAAACAAGCAAAATTTTTCTCTAAAAAATTATCATTCAGATCAGCTAATCTTGAGCAAAATTATACAAACATAATCTTCAGTTGCTTTAAAACAATTTCAAAGTGTGTGTCGCCTAAATGACATCAAATGGCTTCCCACCCACCTCCAAGCTGTGATCAGCCACAGAATCCACTTCCTTACTGGGCTCCTCAATGGGTCCACAGACCAGCTTTAGTCATGCCCTGAATCTCTTGACTGGGACCCTTCTCTTGTGAGGAGAATTTCTCCCAGTTGTGAGCATTTCCCCAAGAGTTCCAAGAGTCCATATCATTTCATAATCCACAGGCTTCAGACCTTCCTCCCACCAGGCTATGGAGTTTTCTCAGTAGAGAGCTCAAGGATCCTGAAGACTCTGTGCTTCTGCCTGTGGGCCCCACCCTCAGGATTCCCTCCACCACCAGCCACTGCCTTGTCACCAACTGCCTCCGACAGATGAAAGGAACTACGTCCCTTAAACAGAAGAAATTATTTTGAACAGAGAATTAACAGCAAATTAAACTGGTTTCATTGTACTCATTCATGCAAAAAATGAGTGTGGGAGTTAGACAGAGCAAAACCAAATAGGCAATGTGTGACCATAATCAGAGGGCAGAATCCAGTGCAGAAGGCAATGATCACAGGGGAGGAAGTGCGACTCAGGGTGCACTGCTTACTGGGCAAGAGCAACTGCCTCTGTTTATACTGACTGGCCTGCTGTCCAGGGTTGGGAGCTCTTCCATTCCTTCTGGCTGCAGCCAGTTCCACTGCAGGGCACCCATCTCTTGAACATGTTCCTGATTTCCAGAAGAAGAGCAGCTCCTGGCCCTGCCTGCTCAGTCAAAACTGGTGCAACAGCAACCAATTAGGGTCCATAGCTTTCTAGTTTTCCCTTCGGGGGCCAATCTAGCAGAGATGGGGTCACAGTGGAACTGCTCAGCACTGGATAACTCTGAGAGCCCATCAGTCTCCTGTGGATTCATCAGGACCCAGGAGTCATGGCAACGGAATAATAACCAGCTTTAGAACACCACACAGTCTGAAACAATCCTACCAATCTCTTTTCTGCCAACTCTGCCTAATCTATTATCTGCTTTTCATCCCTCAAAAGACCACACCCTTTTGAGCCACTTCACCTTCCTCTTCCATAGAAACAAATCCAGTCCAGGTACATAAAGCCCTGGTTGGGTGAGTGGCAGTGTCCAAAATGGACAGTAAGAGGATCCCAGACCTCCAACCCTAAGAACTGAGAAGGTGATCCTCAGAGAAGGCAGCTATGATCCTCTGCAAATTCATTTCCAACAGCAAAGTGATGGTGGGAAACATTTGCTATGCATGCCACATGACACCAGGTTCTGGGAATGCCAGGGCTGCTCTGAGAAGACAGATGGACATATCACAGAGGGCAGACTCAAAGTTACACTGCTTCCTGGCCCCTCCTCCCTCCACCGAACAGGACTCACCCCAGTAGCCAGACCCTGGACTGCAGAAGTTCAGATCAGAACCCCAAGTAGAATGCTCAGTCCCACCTGCCTTAGTCATCTTGCACAAGGCACTATGAGTCATCTTCAGCTCAGTACAGAGCAAGTCAGGGTCCAGGTCGAGTGTTTGCATGTCTATTTCTATTTCTTTTTAATACATTATGGAGCTGAAAGAACAAACTCAAGCTTTAGTCAGGTGGAATGTAAAGGTGAACTCCAGTTCCTCACTTGGGCCAAGGTCAGGGGCCCATATCAGGCTGGTAACTGCAGATAATCATGGGAGAGCAGTCTGCAGGTGGGTGGCCAGCATGCCCTAACTCTGCTCATCCCCAGCATAATATACCACATTTTATAGGTGCTTAGTGAAGGACTTTCACAGGTTAATATTATATGGTTCCAACCAAACCTACCTTTACTTGCAAAAATGGCATCAGTACCTTTGAAAGATTCCTGCAAAGAATGTGCAAATTGAACCCTCTCAATGCTGCAAGCATAAATAAAGCCACAAGCCCGAGGTTGCTCGTCCTAGCCCTAGTAATAGCTCTTCATCAGGCAAACGAGGAGCTAAAAACCATGACAGGCTAATCAGATCTGACAAGAAATTGGCCTGAAACATCAAATAATCAAGAAGACTATGTGAAATATGGATATACATCCACTATCGTTAATGATGAATCTCTCCCTGAGTGTGTATTTTGCCTAGCTGTACCAGTTAATGAGATTAAGAAGGAATGTTAATCATACCAAGATTTAAAAATACTGTTTATTTCATCTTTATCTGATTTTTAAATAATTTTTATTTTATTGCATACACTAAAATGCAAAGAATATATTAGTACAGTAGCACACACATATTCACTGAATGCATAAATATACACATACTAGGGTGCACACTGAGTCTGGGACTTCTGAGGTTTGGCAATGATCCTTGTCCCAGTGGGTAACATCACTCTTCCACCAGAGACTCAAGTCAAACTCTTGGCTCCTTCTCTCACTAACTTTGTCTATCACCATTTATCTATGTTCACTCTCTGAATACCTCCCAATAAGCCCATTTTTCTCTACGGCATTGCCTTCACCCCACCATGCCATAGCTTCCTTTCTTCTGGATAGTTTCATCAGCCCCAACTGCTATCTCACCCCTTTTTTGCCATGCTCCATCTTGCAAGACTGGCCAGACTCCCTAAAATGCTAATCTGATCATCTCTCTCTAGGACACAAAAGCTTTCAACAACTTCCTGTTGATCTCAAGAAATAAATTCAAGTTCCCTTCCCTTCATCCGCCACACGATCATTATCATCATCATCATCATCGTTGCCATCATCATCACCAGCAACAGTTATTAATCCCTTTCTACTTGCCAAGCACCCATGCTAAACATTTTGCCCCAACTCTTTCACACAATCCCTGTAAGAGGTAGTTACAGACACTGTCCCCTCTACATAGGAAGCAGAAAGAACTTCAGAGACCAGACTGAGCCTGCAGCTCCAGCTCCAGTCCACACCACAGAGGGTTTGCTTTGACACCCATCTTTCAGCTCCTCAGACTCATCCTGAGTTGTAGAAATGTCCTCTCTTATGTCCAGGCCTGAACTCATGGTCCTCAGACACTTTCCCTCCCTCCCCCTTATCTTCCCAGTCCTTCTCCCGGGTGACTCTTGTCATACAGTTTTCTTTAGCTTCAATGCCACAATCCATCAATCTCCCCTGTGTCAGTGACAGCCCCAGTGGCTGCTAAACCATTAAGTAAAGAGCCGGTGGTGAAACCAAACCAAGCATAGACTGTTCAGACCTCTCACTCCAATTCAGTTCATGGGATGTAGGAACATGTAATAGACACCATGAGGACACAATCAGTGACTCTGGGACACTCTATAGTGCCTGGTTTATTCAACAAGTAAATCATGGGAAAAACAACAAAGGCAGGCAAGCCTGTAGATTAGAACAGACATAAGAGCTAAGTCAACCAAATGTAACAGTTGGACCTCGTTTGGATCCTGATTTGATAAAAAGATTGAAAAACTTTTACAAGTTATGTGAGAAATTTGAAAACTGACTGGTTATTTGATAATACTGGCATAATAAGGAACTGGCATGGGTTTTTTAGATGTGATAATATTATAGCTATGTTAAAGAGGAGGAATATAGACATATTTATGTACATAAAAACTTTAATTGCACTTGTTAAATTCATAATGCAGAACATATTTTTAAATATCCAATTTAGAAAGAAAAAAACCTTGCCTTCCCCAAGCCTGCAAGTATTAATTAGGTCCCTGTATGAATCCTCAAATAACTTTCCAATTTTCCCATTAGAACAAGTCACCTCTTTCAGCAATGCAACTGCAAACTGTGAAGGCAGAATGCGTCACTTTTGGCCACTGGGTTCTTTGAACACATATGGATGTACATACTCCATTCACCCTCAAATAATAAGCTTCAAATACCTACACACATGCACAGAACAACACACGTGTGCTTGCCCTAGGTCTTCACATTCTTTTCTCTCTTTTCTGCCCGAATCTATCCCCTAAATGCTTTCCATGAAACATTCTGAAGAATTAAAGAGCTGGGTGTTGCAGGTTGGGCATGCTAGCAAGTTGCCAGTACAGGATCTTGGTACTGACGAGCAAATGAATATCCCAGGTCAACCATCATTTGGAGTAGGCTCATTCTCTGCTTAGAACATTGAGCAAAAATGGCCCAAGATCTTCAGGTCTCCATGACTAAAGATGACAATGATGAACTTCCTGCATCAGGGATCCAAGGTGTTTTTCTACCCTTGAGCCCTGGGGAGTGTCCAGTGTGTACCTCAGAGAGTGTAGAGAAACCAGAGCCTTGCTCTTATCCTCTACCCCGTTGGCTGGCATGCTGGGAAGTTAAGAAAATAGCAACTGCTACCTCGGCGTTTCTCCTTCCTATACTGGGAGATACTCAAGAACTGTCCCAAGACACTCTCTGGACCATGATGCTCACACGGTGTCCTAGATCCCACTTCCTCAAATGCACACTAGAATGAGAATTCTGTGCATGGCTAGGTCTGGATGCCCAGCTGGTATGCCTGGCATTATAGGCACTGCATTCCAGCAAGGAAGGGAGAGAGCAAGGTGCTCCCAAGGCCTGAAACAGAATGTGGTAGCCTGGAGCCTCTCCTGAGAAGTCTGGAAATGAATGCCGCCCACCAGAGGGCAGACACCCCCACTTTCAAGTGGCAGTTGTTTCCGCAATAAGTGAACAGACCCTGCACAGACACTGCTCTTCTCCACAGATGGGTGCCTAGAAAACACAAAATCACTTCCAAACTAGAGACTTTGCAGAAGCCTCAGATCACCTGCTCGCAAGCAGACTCTGCTGTCACTTGCCTGGCTTCTCCCGGGAATCAGGAGCATCAGAACTGGCCTGGCCCACCAAGAGAAAAGTCAAATCAGGGCCATTAAATGGAGTCAGTTTTGGTAAGATGGGGTTAGCAGGAAGGAGGGAACACTGGAGATGGAACTAGAAATCCCAGTGCTGCTGGCAGCCTTCATGCCAACAAGTCAGTTCTCCCACCTGAAAATGGGACTGTGAAGTCATTTTGTAGAACTGACCTTGGAGCTAGGAGATGATGAATGATGAATGTAAAGATGTTACCTAGAGGCTTGACTTATGCAATCACACATACCCCCTCCCCCAGACAGACACTATCAATAGATCCAGGCATACTCATCCACTAGTTACCACCCTCACTGAGGTCTGACACCCCAGTTGATGCCAGCTGGCACAGGAGATAACATCGATTTGCCTTCTCAGGATTAATCAGAAAGCCCCAAGCTATGAATTCCTGAAGGATATGTAGTGGCAAAACATAAAGAGTGCCGCAGTCCTGAGCCATAGTCCTTATGCAGTTGGGGCTCTGAGAGAAGAGAAATTGGCTGAATACAGAGCTCAGAAACCCCTCTCTTGTCACAGTGCTGAGAGACCCTCCAGAGAAGAAAGGTGTTTCTTCTCAGGGGCCACATTCAGACACAGCTCACCCTGGCTGGTTCCCTAAAGCAACCTAGACGCCCAGAGCCAAAGGCAGTGTTTCCAAGCCAAAATGATAGAGGATCTGTAGTGAACAATAAAGCCCACAAATTGGGAAGTGATCATTCATCCATCCTCCACTCAGTGCCAGGCAGCAATGGAAAGAGACCACATTAGAGTGGTCAGAGGTCATCTAATGTCTGAGTTCTAGTTGGGTTGTGCCCTGTAGAGACCAATAATGGGAAAGCCTTTCCAGGCAGAGGAAACGGCTGGTTTCTGAAGACTGAAGGGGAACACCTTCAGGACAAACCTGAAGGGAAAACTGAAGTCACCTGAACAAACATGGGAATGAACCTACAGCCCTGCTCTGCTGACCTGCACTCCCAGCTATGTTATTACTCTCTCTGCAGGGCTGCTAGGGCTCTGCACTCCCTCTCAGCCTTTGGGCTGGGTCCCAGGGAACTAAGGAGCAACTGGATTGAGGTACCTTCTCTTAAAGATGCTGAAGCCATTCAAAACTGCCCAGAACAAAAGAAATTGGAATCTTGCAGATTTTTAAGAATAATGAGCTGACCATCAAGAGACGTATCCTTTTGGAATAAATATGACAAGGTGGTGAATGTGACCTGTGATCCCTGACTTAAAAATGGTAGTGAGCAAAATCAGGGGATACCTCTATCCCTCTCCTTCTCAGGAAAACTCTCCAAGGCACAGTCATCTCACCAAAGGAAGAAGCCTTCCTCTCATTACACTATGTGGCCTAGGTTCTGAATCTGCATAGGCCTGCTGCAACAGGACAGATACCACATGAAGAAAGTGACAGGAGAAACACCCCTGTCCAGCTTCCTCCCTAGTGACCCGGTATAAGGCAATGCACTGCTCCCAGCTGCACCCCTGGGAAAAGAGGGCAGAAGAGGGTTGTGGGGACCCTCAGGATATGGGCCTGAGCATGATGCGGCTGCCTGCTCTGCTTCTAGGCTGCCAAGGTAAGCATCAAACCCAGGTGCTATCCAGCAAGTCTTCCAAGTGGGGCTGCCTTCTGCATCTGACTCTCCAGGGAACTGCTCCTCATGAGCAGAGCGCCCATGGATGTGAGCTGGAGGAGGTTCAAGACCTTACACAGAGGACTACCATGAAGACCAGCCTGCTCAGGAGGAAGCCAACAGGTCATCTGGCAAGAAGAAAGGTGAGCAGTGAGTGACCTTTCTGTTGGGAGTGGAGAGAGGATGTCCACCAAAATAATAGCAATATCCATAAAATGTCAATGTACATGTACATTAAGCATGTACAATGTCAGACATGGCCTTGCGGCCTCTGTTAGTCCTCAATGACCTTGTATAGTCAGTTCTGTGATCATCCCCCTTTATTGACGGGAAATCTTGCATCCTATATGCCCTGCTATCAGAGAGAGTTTCCCAAAGAAACCAGTCAACAGAGAAGCTTGACTTTGGGTGCCTCACTCAAATATAGACTTGCAGGGCAGCTTGGAGGAGTGCAGGGGACTATGAATAGCCTGAATGTCTGGGTGGTCAGGGTGACATCTCAGAGCTTCTTCTTGTGGCTTTGATGAAGCACAGACCTGTCCTCCTGAGCATCAATTACTTCTGGAAATTCCAGGAAGGCTACAATTCTTGCTACTGGCTGCATAAAAGAATGAATGAGAGAGAAGATTCCAGTTCCATGCTTCTCCCCATGCCCTCCATCCATCCTCAAGTCTCATTAGCTAGTTCCAAAGATGGTGGCCAAAGGTTTGGACCTGGGGGTATTTTTCTAGAACACAGAGAGAAAAGGAAAGGAAAACTTCACAAAGCTACATATACTTCTTTCATTTAGAATGTGAACTGTACCCACCCCCCCCTCCCCAGGGTCCTTCATTTTAAAATGTGGAAAATATACCTGACAGGTTTCCCTGTTATGAGCCCAGCTTCTGTAGCAGTTGAAACTTGAACAGATATGTAAGCTGCCCTTCTTAATGTTCATGTAGCTTTTCCTCTTAGAGCTCACAAATGGTGAATTCACTTTTGCTTACATAAGTACCGGAAAGAGATCTGAGCAGGTTTCATGGGAAAAGAGCATGTTTTCAGATTCTGAATCCACACACAAAAGGCTTGAGCACCATATTTTACTTTCAGCTTCATCCAAGCCTAGAAAATTTCCACTTCAAAGCTATGGCTTTCTTATTTCCTTCATGCAAAAAATTCATTGGTAACAGCTAAAGATTAAACTTTCCATGCTCTGGGTGGTGACACAAAGCCATGTACTCAGTCTCCCATACAGCTTTCCACACTGGACCCTGAGACCATTCCTGTATAGTTCACATGAACCTTGATTTCCTGTCACTGAGCAAGATACTCAATTCACTGGGCAACCAGCAAGCCAGCAAATGCAGAGTGGGGAAACACAATGGAGCCAGTTTTGGTTTCTATGGGTATAAACTCTTGAGCTGGAAAAAGTAAGTCTGCTCCTCAGGCCACAGGGAAGAAGCGGGGACAAGCAGAGAGTCATTAAGTCTCTCTAGGCTCAGACTCCCACTTTGCACTAATTTCTCTTAAATAACACCTTTAACTGCCTATCTCCAGAAAAGAGGGGAGTGATTATTAATAAGGAAGAGTTGACCATGTATTAAAAGAGTGAAAAGTATGTTTCTGTGGAGAGATCCAAAGCTGGAGGCTGTCACTTCCTTCATGTGCTAAACTCAAGCAAGGAAGGGAGAAAGCTCAGAATTAACAGTCATGATTCTTTGTCCCTAAGGAAAAGGAGAAATTGGGGGTAAAGGGGAAGTACCAGTTAGGGTAATAAATCATCAGAATGGGATATTTTCCAAAGGAATGCACATGACTTTTCAGTGCACCTCAGAAGGGGCCACAGAAGGAGGCAGGGGAATGTCAGCTTCTTTGACTACAGCATTCATGAAATGCTGAACTGAGGTAAGCAATGAGTTTTGAAGCACCCAGGGCAGGGGTTTAGGGATAGGCTTTGGTCCATCTGCCCATCAGAGGCCTGGCTCTGAAAAAGGATGCACCATCATTCTTTCAGAACTTCATTTTCTTGTCCAAAGAATAAAACAAACCAATAATTCTGGTCTTAGTAAACTGGGGCTAGACAGGGAGAAGTCCAATGCCCAGGATGTGATAAGGCGTCTCCTTTCTAGGAGTTGACAGGGTGGCTGAGATGACTTCATGGCAGGCTTTGACAGAGAGACATTTCAGCTTTTGCATTTCTGATCTAAAAATTCAAGTCAATTATTAAGAAGGACCTTAGATGAGGAAACTGAAGATGGGAGTGGCCTCACGGTGACACCGAGGCCGGTCTTCCTGCCCCTCAGGCCTTGCCACCAGCCCTTTCCTCTCTCCACAAGCTACTGGTGCTGAACTCTGACTTGTCCCTTGGCAAGAACACTGCAGGACACAGTCATGTACTCAGATGATGAAGAGAAAGTGAGCTCTGTGCACTGCGGGCAGGACTCCCATGCTGGGAGGGGCTGCGCGCGATTCTCCATGACCTCCAGGATCATGGGAAGAGAGTGGCAATGACTCTTCTGGGTCACAGACAGCAGGGTATGGGGCAGCAGGACAGAAAACAGAGGAAGCAAATAAAAAAGAAACATATGCTTCAACATAACCATCTTCCAACATCTTAGTGAAGAAAGATGCTGCTGCTCTTTACATTCCTTCTTTGACTCAGTTCAGCCCACAGGCAAGGGAAGTGCACTTGCTCTGGCAATAAAGCCCAGAAGGTAACAAGCAAGAAGTCAACTCTCCAGTGGGCACATTACAGTCTGAAGGACAGAAAGACATCCCAAGGAATACTGCTTCAGTAAGTAATAGAAGGAGGACAGTGGGGCTGGAGGAGGTAATAGGCCCCAGCTCAACACCCAGTGAGCACATTTCCCAGAGGCAGCCTTGCAACCCAGACTAGAGAAGTGAATAGAAGGGGCCTTGCAGAAAAGTGGCTGCCAGGACTCCTCAGACAGAGCAAGGAGGGGTCTGGCGTGTGTGTGTGTGTGTGTGTGTGTGTGTGTGTGTGTGTGTAAATGGAGCACGGAGAGAGTTGAGAGAGACAGAGCAGGCTGGGCCTTGTAGGCCACATTAAGATGCTCTTTGTTTGGTGTTATGGTCTGTTTGCTTGTTTTGCTACTTTATTCTCGGTGCAAAGGGAAATCCCGGAAGTGTCTGAGGCAGAGCAACACATGAACAGATTTGTTCATTCCTCATTTCAGTTCACACAGTCTAGGTTTACACTCTTTATGAGTGTTCCGGATGCAGACAACAAAGCTTTTATAAGCCTACACTTGCTAATTATACAACTAATTAAGCCTGTAATCAGGACCATCACCAGGCCCCCGGAGACCAGCAGCACCCAGGACCTCACTACGCGGGGAGGTGGACAGGCCTGGGGGCATCTCTTCCTCCATGATTGTAACTTAATTGGTTCTCAGATGGATGAGTTGAGGTTTTTCATTATATTTGGCTAGAAGAAGATGCAGTGGCTGATACCGTGTGTGTGAGCATAGGCCTCTGTGCAGGCTGTCCGCATCCTCTCTTTGCCAGGGGCTTGACCCAGGCTGAGCAAATGGTGTTGAACTAGCTTGGGCTCAGCAAAGCAATCCATTTATTATAATTCTGCTGAGAAGAGACCCAGTAAATCAAAGAGACAACCTGACTGCAAACAAATTACACACCAAGAGACGGCTGAGAGAGAGGGGAGACCACTCTCCAGTTGGTGGCCAACTGGGGAAAGTGAGAATAAAAATGAAGGAGATGGGGAAAGCCAGAAAATAGAGACCTACAGAGCTGCCGGGAGTCAGAAAAAAAATTAAAATGGAGCCTAATTTGTCCATCAGGAAGGAAAAGAAAAAGAAAAACCTCCTATGGAGAGAGATCCCATTTGCTAGAAACCCTAACTTATTGAACCTTTGACTTAAAAAACCAACTACCCTTTGTTCTTCCAGGGGTCACCTAGGGAGTGATTGATGGGCAGTTACTTTCTCTTTCGGAAAAAGCTCAGAGTTCTCTTTTCTCATGCAAATAGAGAAATGCAGAGTTAACCTGTTCCTGGTACCCCTGGTGCAAGTAGGCAGCCCAGTACAGGATTCTCCAGAAGCAAGTGACCTCTTGGAAGTAAAGACACACTCATGCTGGGTCAAGGTCAGAAAGGGTGCTGCTTGGGGAGGTGCCAGCCAAGGAACTCAGCCTCGGGTCCTGTGACAAAAATGTGACAGCAGGCAAGCAACTGGGAAAGGGACTGCCATGCCCACAGCTAGGAGCGAAACATTAAGCAGTAAGTAGGCTTCAAGACCAAGATGAAGAAGTAGTTTCTTTCTCTGGAAAAATACAGTCCTAAACCTAAATGTCCCCCTTAAAAATTCAACTCTGGAAAACTGGAAAGCACCTCCACTGAAGCAATAAGTTGAGCAGGCAGAGGGATGGGAGAAGACCTGTTTAGATAACCAATATTACACCACAGTTTTCCAAAATTCACTTATAAAGAAAGAAGTGTAACTAATGAGAGAAAAATATGAATATTTTAAAAAGCTTGAGACTCCTCTCGGAAAGGCCACTTTTCTCTGTGATAAAATTATAGAAAAGATGATCTCCAGCATCCTGAAGATCTGTGGAGCATTTGGGGACCCAAATAATCATGACAAAAGACTCTCAATATAAATGCTGAAGCTATAAGGACTGATACCTAGATCCTACAAGGCACTTCATACGTAATTCCTCAATACCCAGACAAACCTTTGAAATCAATCCTGCTTCTGAGTATCAATGTAAAAACCCTAAATAAATTATTAGCAGAGTCCAGCAACACACTGAAGGAATAAGTGGAGCTTATATAGTAAGAATATTCAATATCAGAGAATTCATATTATAGCTATTCATATCAAAAGATCCAAAGAATTATTTAAACATCTCAGTGGACACTGAAAAGGAAATAAATACTCAACATTCATTTTTCTATCTTAAAAAAAAAACCTCATTATAAAATGGGAATAGGTGTGTATTTTCTCCCATGATGATATATTTCTTTCTTGCCACGAATGCTCAATGGAAAAACATCAGAATTTTTCCCATAAAAATTTAGGTATAAGGCAAAATATACACATTTGCTACTATTATTTAGCAGAGCATAGGAGTAATAAGCAGAAAGTCTAGGAAATTAAATTTATAGATGGAAAGGAAGAAGCAAGCATAGTCAACTAATATTAGTTGATAACAGCATTGTAGACCTGAAAACCTCTATATAATCAACTGACAATAATGGTAACGGGTCAGGTTATTACAATTACACGGGAAGCAATATTTTCATAACTATAAACAGCAATCAATTAAAGATATAATGGAAGAGAAATGCCTGATTTACAATAGTACACAAGAGACAGAATACCTGAAGATGTACTTAACAAGAGAAAAAGATAAGATCAATATTCTTAGAAAAAATTCTAAACTTCATAAGGATGTTAATTATGTCAAAATTGATCCACAACCTTAACCCAATAAAACTATTATTTATAGGTTCACTCGGCAATAGTCAAGCTAAATCTAAGGTTAAAACAGAAATGAAGAGGCACACTCATTCCAAATAGCTGTTAGCATTCCTATGAGGGCTGAGCAAGTACCTGCCCTATGAACAAGCAATTCCATTTCTAGATATACCCAAAATATGCAAGGGATGTTCTTAGAAATGTACAAGAATGTTAAAAGTAGTAAATGCCCAACAACAAGGAAATGAATGATCTGATATTTTCATATGTGACTATACCACACAGATATGCCAATAATGAACTAGAGCAAGCTGCCTCAAGTAGCATTGAGACAGAGAGTAAAAAGGTCAAGATTCACAATACAAAGCTTAAAATCCCTGATACAAAATGCTTAAACATCCAGATTATAGTTCTGCCTAGACCCACATACATAGGCATTAAAATGAATCAAATGATGGAAATAAACACCAAATTCATTGACCACCCTGGTAGGGAGAGAGCCAAGGGCTGAGAGACGATGGATGGAATGCCTTGCATTCAAAAAGAAACTGAGGATATTTCAAAAGCACAATGATAGGAAGATGGTGTTTTAAGTGCTGCATTTTTCTTTATATTGTTTATAGGTCTGAAGCATTTTTTAAATGTTTTTCATGTAAGATAAATAGCAAGAATAACCAAGAAACTGTCAAAAAGGAATAAGAGGTAACAAGATCTACCAGATATTAAGGCATATTATCATACCATAGTTAGTAAAGACTGGCACTAGCATCAAAAGAAGCAGATTATTGGGATAAAATATAAACTTTACAAATAACCCCACCCCTCTTTTTCCAGAGGACCACTGATTTGTTCTCACATCGTAATTTCTGTATTAGTACTTCTCACCATTTTTTCACCCAACTAGCCCCTTATGGTAAGGTGGGGGATGAACAAGAGACCTGGGGTCTAGGACCACATGAAGGCACCATGGGACTGCCATAGAGACAAAGCCTTCTTGAAAACTCAAGCTTTATTGTTATTTAGAAACTGTAATCTATGAAAAAAAATACATTTTTTTTTGCTCAAATCACTTCAGGCCACCATCTCCTTAGGCTTGGCCTCGTGTACCTACCTTTCCCAGTTTCCTTTCTTGCCTCCCTAGTCAACAACTAGAGGGAGCTTTTAAACATGTAGATCACAGAGATTCAAAATCCTGCTTAAAGCTCTACAACACCAGTCAGAAGACAGTCCACATTTCTCACCAGAACCTATGACTTCTAAGAGGTTGTACCTAAGTCCACATCTGAGCCCTCAAGCACTGTACTTTCTACCAGCTGGCTCTTTATTCCTGTCATCTGTCAAACTCCTTCCCTCAGAATCTATGCACTGTCCATGTACACCTTCTAGAACATTCTTTGAAGTACCAGTGAGCAGAGATGTTGCTTGTTTGTTCACTGCAGACAAATGCATTTCATCTAAGTACTATGCCCAATAGCACTGAAAATATTTGATGACTAGACTCATTACTTGTGGGTAACATTGACGTGCAAGGAAGATTGGCATTATTTCCAGAAAAGAAGGCATCTCAACAACTAGAGGGAGGTTTGGACCAGGACCAGGGAAGGTATGGACTAGGACTAGGGAGATATGCAATATGAGAGAGCCTCAGATGCCCAATGAATTTCCCTCCCTCATGATGTGGAGCTCATTGAGGAGACCCTGCAGCTTGATGTAGAACTGGGTGTGTACCAGTGTCACTATCAGTTTGCTCACAGATCAGGTCACAAGTCTGACCTAATCAAGGGAAGTCCAAGTGTTGTGGTGGCTGTCTCTGGGTGAAACCACAAATGTTTCCTGCTGGGGTATCTTCCCTCCCAACCACTGGAAGAATTTTCTCTGCATGATGCAGCCTTCCCAGGAGGTTGCCCTCAAGAAAGGAAGAAGGAACAGGAGCCAGAAGAGGGGATACCCTCTTATCCCCCTCACCTAATGTTCCCTAGCCAAAGTTCAAGTCCTCCCTGAGCATAAAATCCTTACTTTGAAAAGTTCTTGCTCTACCTTTTGCTAAGAGAAATGGGTGAGGATAATGAACACAAAACTCCAGGCTGGGAGTCTCTGAAAATCAGAAGAGAATTCTTTCAGGTGGAAAATATGACCTGTCTTCTATTAAATGGTATTTTTATGTCTGTTTGATGATTCCTTTAATATTGATATAGTTCTCTCTCTTTACAAGGAGCTCTAAGTACTTCATAGACATGGTCTCATTAATCTTCAATTTTTTATTAACTTACAGAATGAATCTTCCTGTAGAGTTAAAACAATAAGAACCTGAATTTCCTTTCCCCTCAGTCCCCAAATAAGTTCCTTGCATTATTTATATTTATAAAACATTGTGGTAACCTTTGAGCTAACATCAAAAAGGAAATGAAAATAAATACTTGCTATTTTTCTTCATCAAATATTAGTTGCTTTCTGGCTGCCCTTGGTTGCAAACCCCATGTGGTAGATGGTTACAACAACGATCCCAGTGAGTCCTGCCTCCTGTGCCTATGCCCCAGATCAGACATTTTGCCACTCCTACCCACAATAAAAGGTGTCTGTGTCTCCACCTTCTTGAGGCCTGACTGTCTGTGATTTGCCTTGACCAACTATCTAAAAAATTCATATCAATGTGAATTTCGGAGCTCAGGACCCAGCGGTTTCCACTCCGGTCCCCTAGGAGTCAATTGCACCACCCAGCAGTGCCTACTGCCGCCAGTAAGATGAAAGGTTACATAGAGCAGAACAGTGACCCTGGGAAAGAGTGAGCACTAATCACCAGACACAAGAGGAAAACCGCTGGAGTCCCCACCCTCCAGATAAAAGCTCCTTCTCTTGGAAGAGAAACAGCCAGTCTACAGCACCTTTAGGGTTTTAAGATATTGCATTTTGAGGGTGTTCTGCAAGTAACAGTGGATAACCACTGGTCCATGTCTGCTGCCCCATGATTCCATACCTGTAACTTTTTATCCTATTTTCCAACTTGCTCCCAGGTGTTTCAGAAAGAAACATCATTAATTTCAATCACTGTGTCAATGCCTTTGCTCTTGAAGTCGTGAGGCTCCTCCTCAGGCTCCAGCCATCACCTTGTGACTTTAGTAACAAACTTACTCTCCCTCTTTTTCCTCACTTTGAAAATAAGGGTCATTCCAGGGTGGTGGGAGCATAAAATAAAATATACAAGGAATCTGAACAGTTCTCAGTACAAAATGAAAACTCAAGAAATACTAGCTGCTCTTATGACTGGAAAATATTCCAAATTACCATCATAGAAAAAAGATTCACTAAGTTTTGTTGTTTTTTTTTTTTTTTTTTCAGGATAGGAGGCCTAAGATTTTATGGAGTACTTTATCTGTGTCTCAGCTCAGTATTTCTTTTTTTATTTTTAAAATGGTGTGCCTCGTGGGTATGGGAGAAAATACTACTTGTGGTTGATTCTTACCTCTGCCACACACAAGCTACGTGACTTTGGATAAGTGACTTTAGTTCTTTTCCCCTCAGTTCTCTCATCTGTGAATGTGGGGCTAAAAAGTGTACTCAGCTTTCTACATTAGGGTGAGAAGTAAGTCAGTTGTTTTCTCTCAGGCATGCAGAGAACAACTGACCACAGGATGTGTTCAATAAACAGGAACAACAGGTTGTAATTGCCCTTGATCAAATAATAGCACTGGAGCCCAGAAAACATGGATGATGTAAAAAAGGCCACCCAGATAACAGACATAAGAGTTACTTTCTGCACTTTCACTATCATCCTTGTGAGGTTGGGCCCCCAAATCCTCCTGTTCTTCTGCTAAACTAAAGGGGTAGAGTCTGTCTCTCTACACACTTTACATTTTACTCTTTCGCAACCTGATAAATCATCTCCTCCCAGAAAAGCATTTTAGTTATTTAACTCCAACAATGCTCAACTCCCAAGGGCATCATCTTTTTGTGTGGGATTAGCCTCCGGCTCTGCCCCAATTGGGATCCTCCTTAGACCCTTCCTCAGTGGCCGAGGTTCCTAAGCTCCTCTCATGCAGCCCATCGTCAGCTCACCAAGACCAGAATGTAGATTATCTCCCCTTTCCAGGGCAACTGCATCTTCTGTCTGCTGGCAGGCCAGTTTTCTCAGAGGCCTCTCTTGGGGCAGTCATGGTAAGACACTCCCTTCCTTGAAGGAGCTCCTTGATCCAAGACTGGCAATTATTCGATCTCCTTCACCCAAAGTCTGAAACTCTACTGAGTCCATTAATTTAGCCCCTACACTTGAATTTGCTGTCTCTGGGATTTCCTAAACTTTCTAAGTAAGAGAATCTTCCTTTCTCATAATATCAACAACATTTCAGAAAATTCACCAGAGGCCATGGAAAAATCCGGTGAAGAATTCTAGCACTACAGAAGTGGAGCAGACCATCTGAAAGTACTCACACCTGGGACTGTCTCTCAGCTGTAAAAATACTAACAGAGGGACATGAGCATATTTATTTTAATGAAAGGAATCACCAGAGATTGTTAACCAAGATTACTATTGGAGAAAAAAATGAGGGTGCAGAATGGGTAAATCATTTTTCATTCTGCACATCTGTCTACTGTTTGAACTGCCTAACATTATACACGTACTGTTTTGTAATATTTTAATGCCAACAGTTTGCTGATTCTCTCTTCATTGTTCTTCAATCATTTATCCTCCTGGGTTTCGTTTTGGAATGTTTCTATTACGTATCTTCCAGTTCACTAATCTTTTCTGCAATGCTGCATCCTCCTGCAATTCCATCCAGCATATTTCTCATCTCAGATGTTTACCTCAGGATGTTCAATCTAGACCTTTTTAAAAGTATATCTTCTCCATCTCTTCTACGATGTTCATGCACTCCCCTGCCTCCTTAAAAAGCAGAGATAGCTCTTTGCACTATTAGAATCCAAAATTTTTTACTTCAATCACTATTCAGGGAATTCAAAACAATGCTACCCTTTAAGACTTGCAGTGTGGGAATCATGGCATCCACCCATGTGCTTTTTCCAAGGGTTGATGTCAATTCCAGCATGCCTTTATTTATGTAAGTGTTCAATAAATGTTTTCTGATTGATTGACTGCAGTTCCTCCAACTGGGTCTAAAAAAGATGAATTGCTCAATTTTTGTGCACTGGTTTAGCACTTCCCTTGTGTCCATAGTGTCAGGTATGGTTCCAGTACAGCTCAACCCACACAACAGAGGAAAATGAGAGGCTTTCTCTCCAATACTCCAGTGGCCCGGGACCTTGGCCTCTTAAAATGCTGTGATTCAGATTAACCAAAGGAAATATGCTCAGGCTCATTCAGGTCCTTGGAAAGAAAATGGCATTATTAACTCATATCCTGTTGCTCATTTATGCTGATTTTTTCATATTTTGCTTAACTAACATAACCATGTCCAATGTTTTTTCAGTCTTTGAACCCCAACTAATTAGAACCCACTGTACTCTCTAGCAAGAACGGACCACCTTCTGATCAAATGAACTTCTGCATCCCCAGGAATGGCATCTGAGCAGCTCTGGCTTCAAGCACATATTTTCAAAGAGTTAAAAGAAAGCTCATGCTCATTTATTTATAATAAGCATATACACACAAAAGTTTTTGGAGCCTTCATGAAGTAATAGACTTATGATTGCTCATGGATTGTGAATTCTTCCAGCTGTGCACTACCCACAGGGATCATTCAAATCTCCAGCTCCTCCACCATCACTGTTCTCCCACAAGCTGTGAGGAGGGAGGGAGGCCCACAGTCTCTGATACCAGGAACTCAGTTGGTGGCAACAACATGATGGAATACTGTGAGGCAACTTGGACATCACTGAAGTCATACTTCAGTCACAGTCACAGAGCCTGACCCAGAGGCTGTATTGAGAGGCAGCACCCAGTCCTAGAATGCATGGGCCTGAGTTCAAGTTCCATCCTCCCATCATCTACCAGCACGGTAGCCTCACAGAAGTCATTTAAACTCGTGGTTGCTACATCTTTTCACTCCTCCACAGGAGCAAACTATTTATGAATGATTGAATTGCCATGAGATTACTAATGAAATGCATTTAGCACACTGCCCAGTGCCAGAAAGGTGCCTAAGAGTTACTCTCCCTGACCCTAACCCACCACCACCAGTATTCAACCAGTGTTGGCCAGCTGAGCATCCCAACCTTGCAGGGAGCTGCTACCATAGAAAACAATGATTATTTAGGAAAGTATAGTCTCAGAACAGAAAGTGATCCCCTGGTTTAGTCCCCTATGCCAATTTCTCTTTGCAAAGTAAAGACTGGCCCTTAATTTTTCAACTGTTAACTCAGGGTTCATGACCAGCTGTTAAAAGCTAAACAAGAATACATCCCCTCCAAAATCGCACGTGTGTGTGTGTGCGCGCGCACACGTGTGTGTGTTCATGTCTGTGTATCACTTGATTTTTCTGGAAGGGTTTAAAGTTGGTCTGGCTTTCACGAATTACAAAATGCAAGGATTAAATGGAATCTTTCAAATTCAGTACTTGAATCCCTCTCAACATTTCTTCCAGGAGTTGTTGTCTGACTGCCACTTGGGATAGAGTGTTCACTATTCCCCAAGGTAGAACATTTCTTCTGCACACAGTCAGGACTCAAATCAGAGATAAATTGTAAAGCTTTCTCCCATGCAGTGAACCTTTGGGATTCTTCCTTTCCAGCCTGCCTTCATTTCCTTCATAGCTCTTCTTATGGTAGGTGTCTAGTTTCTGCACCTTAGAACAGAGTATGGTTTGCAGAGCGGTGATATGTTAGGATGAACAAATTAGCAACTTGCATATTCATTTCCAGTCCTAAGAACTCTGAATTGCAACAGGGAAGAAATGTTCTTATAGCACATCCTTATTCAAGTTTCTTTCTCTCTCTCTGTCTCCCTCTCTCTCTCACACTCACAGACATACACACATATGCACAAGTACACACTTATTTATCTTCATGGTGAATCTGTGTTATGGCCATATGGACTATGATACTTTGTAATTGGGATTTTTTTTATAGCTTTAATTATTTCCTCTGTTCTTCTTTTCTTCTTGTATACAATGAATCATTCTGTTCCTGAGAGAGGAAAAATAAAAAGATTTTTGAAAGTTATAGCTGTAATTTCAATAGAAGATTAGGCTTTGAGGAATATGAGTATTTGTTGTGTTTTCTAGCCCATTTTTCAAACATACTGGTTAATGAAGATGTTGTTTCTCTCTTGTACTTCAGTTGTTAATTTCTGACAAGTGTTTTTGGGTTTTTCTGTTGTTGTTAGGGCTGGTTATATGTCTTGATTCATTCCTCCTTTGTACACTTTGTGAAATATTCAGTAGGACAAGGCTCGATTCACCCCTGGCTGTGATTAATTGTGTTAGTATTTTGGAACTTAATTTATGTTTATATGATTCTTCTACTGTTTCCATTTTCTTTTCCAATTATCTATTTTTCCCCATCTTTTCCCCCCTGAAATTAGTACTGAATTAGCTTGCCTCTGATTACAGTCTTGGATGCATCCCAAAGAATATTGTTGGACAGCTCCCCATTATCATTTCATTCCTTGAATTCTTTGTTTGGTTTTTGCAATAAAGCTTTATTAACCCTCCGTGAACCCTTATTTCCATTTGCTCAGTCATCTCAGATTGGAAGCCGTGCCAAACTGTGGTCAGACATTGCAGCAGTCACGCCCACGTTTTCTTCTGCAGCCTGCCAAGTTAAGCTCTTTTTAAAAAGTCAGAATTCCAGGGATTAAAAATAAGATCTATGCCTGTGTTGAGGGGTTGATTTATCGAAAAGTTTCTTCTTCCCTTCACTATTCATTTTATTTATCATTCTGCTGTATATATCTGTTGAAGCAGCTAGGCTGATGGACACAAAACAATTAATCAGGCCAATCTCCACCAGAGGTCTTGCCTTGGTTTAGAAAGAAGGATCCCTTTTGAACTGGCTCCCAAGATGGCTGGCACTCAGTCTCTAGCAGCAGGTCTCCCCAGTTGCCACATCAGTTTGGGGCAGATGGGACTCCAGGAAAAGTTGCTCTGGTCTGGAGCAACTCACTTATTGCCAGCAAAGATACCTGCCTTTATTTCAAGCGAGTGTGGGGTCTGCATTCTGCTTGTTGGAATCTTCTTTTTGAAAATCTCTGCCCCTATATGCCAGCTTACATCAACAAACCCTGTTCTGCCACATACACATTAATATGCAGACTACTGCTCTGTACGTGCCACACACAGATATGCCCACCCAAGTGTGAAACACACAAACCTCTTCCCATGGAGTCATGGAGACCACTGTCTCCTTAGGAGATGCTATTTCTTACTGTAGGGATGTTGGTACAAGGGCTGTGGGCAAAGGCTAATGAAAAGAGTCCCTACAACCAGCAAAGACGTGGCTACCCGGAATTCACCACAAGAGCAGAGTGCCAAAACTGTTTGACCTAGGGCCCCTCTGCTACCTTTTCTCTGTCATGGTGAGTGTAGAAATAGCACTTTTCTAGAAGAACAACTTTATTCCTCTTAACTGCACCCTAGGTCCCAAAATCATCCTCTACACATAATTCTCACACAACCCTTTTTCTCACAAATAAAGTAATAATATCTCTTCCCTCTTGAAAAAAGGACCCAGAAGTCCAATTCCAAGCTGCCTAGTTCTTATAATAACACCTGGATTTTTCTTGAATGCATTTGAAGAACTGAAGGACCCTGGCCTGTGGTGTTCTACAGCCCAGGTATTCCTAGGCTGCAGCCTTGGCTCCCTGAGCACTGACCTGGTGCTTCAAGGGGACCTGGGAAGATGAGTCTTAGATGAGTAGGGTTGGGACAGGGAAGTATAACCCATGGCCCCTGGAGATGAACTCCACTACAGTGACATCCAGAGTGTTTGGAGCTACCTCTTGGCTATGGAGAGGGGACTACAATCTCAGGAAGGGATGCCTGATTGGGTGGACAGCTTGTATATGGATGACAAAGAAAAAGAGCCTAGAATTCTCAGAGGAAGTCTTTATTATTTGTTCTCGAAAACTGAGAGAGCCTCTGGGGGATGCTGACTTTCTTTCCCAGCCTCATTTATATCACTTCTCTGACCTTCATCTTCTTAGACATTTCTCCAAGACTACACTGTACCAATGCCCTTTCTGGATTTGATTTTTTGTCTTGAAAGTATGAGGCTAGGTTTTGATATAAATCATCCTATGAACTTTGCTGATCTAGCTCACCTCTACCAGAACTTTGTTCAAACTCAATTCCCTTCCTCTAAATGTAAGGACATGAAAAAATTAAAGAATGAAAGAAAAGAAGAGAGAAGGAAGGAAGGAAGGAAGGAAGGAAGGAAGGAAGGAAGGAAGGAAGGAAGGAA